>CM060066.1:7236748-7461748 GCA_030533445.1 Cyprinodon diabolis
AGCATAATTTTATAATCATAACTCTAACATATATATATATACGTATATATATATATATATATATATATATATATATATATATATATATATATATATATACGTATATATATACACAAAGAAAATATACAGTCCATCACCCACACTCTGACTCATCTGTATGGGTACACACATGTTGCAGGGATCGGAAATTGGCGACAAAGATGGTTCCTGAAGCTGATCATTCTCTATAGAGCAATGCTCTCTGACCATCCCTGTCCAGGTCAGTGGCACTAATCCAGATGGTTGCTGGGTGCGGTACACGGTTCTAAAGAAACACAAATTAATATTATTTTAAAAATCTGTGGTCCATAACAGAATTGAAATACATTATAGATGAATTATGTTAGATAAAAACAAAGCTTTATGCCACCATCAGTTAAAAGTTTCAAAATAATGAAAGACCAGGAAGCAACAATAATATCTGTGGCCTAAACACGACCGTTCTCACCCACAGCATACCTTATAGACCAGTGTGCTGCTTTCCCGGTATCACTGGATCTTATAATGATGCTTGGTTTGTATAACATTAGAAATTGGTAAATGCATTGTTTGAGATATTAAAACTGGGTGTAGGCAGGAAGTTGGGAACAGGATGCTGAAAGGATGCAGTTGTTGCCGACACAAGATCCGGATTTTAATAGAGCACCCTGTGCAGCAACTCCCCAACACAAACAGTTGTTTGATAACATCATGTTATATCAATAGAAATACATAAAAGTGACATAAGAAAGGAAATATAAGATAGTAAAGAAGAGTAGCACAGTGCTATAAAAAAGGTTATTCAAAGAAAATGAATATTTTAAGATTAAAGGTCTATAGAAATTACTTAGAGCTGTCAAGATTACCTGAAGTGGTGTTAGAGAAATTAGATGTTAAGCAGTTGACTGTGCTTTGTAACAAAAAAAAAACCAGAATGTAATCTTCGAAGTTACAACAATTCTACTACGGATAAATTCATGAGCGAATTATTCTAGATCCTGCTTAGATATTACACTGCAAAAACGATCTGAAATTAGGTTAAAATGCCTTAAATCAAGATCAAGTGTATTTAGCCTTAATTTGAGCAGGTAAATAAGATAGTTTGCCAATGGCACGAGTATTTTCACACTTAAAATAAGTTATTAGATAATATGCACTAGAAATAAGACAATGCAATTGATTTTTCTTAATTCAAATGTAAATCGTCTTGTTCCATTGGCAAAGTGTTTCATTTACCTCCTCAACTTAGGATAAAATGCACTTATTTTAAGAAAAAATGACTTATTTAGATTTACACTTTTTGCAGTGTAGTCCTTTAATCCTGGAAATGTTCTTCAGGTAATGAAAGGCATGACTTAGTAACTGCCTTTATGTGCCTCTGAAGGTTCAGGTCAGTTCATCACGATACTAAGATTTCAGCCATAATCAGTGGTTTCTAGCTGTAATAGCCGAAGCTGTGAGATAACTATGGATCTTTCCTCCTTTGGTCTAAGGATAATTTCATCAGTTTTTTTATTCAGTTGGAGAAAATTGTCACACATCTACATCTTCATCTGTTCTGCATCTAGCCAATACTCTGATGGTTTTATGGTCACACGGTGACATGATGTAAAGCTGTTTGTCATCTGCATAGTTATGGTAACTGATCTTGTTTACTATAATCTGAGCTACACTGGAAAAAATGATCTGGAAATAAGTAAAAATTTCTTAAATTAGGTGTATTTACCCTTAATTTGAGTAGGTAAATGAGGTAGTTTGCCAGTGGAATGAGTATTTTTACTCATCGAAATAAGATAATTAGATAATATGCACTTGAAATAAGACAATGAAATAGAGTTTTCTTATTTTAAGCGTAAATTGTCTTGTTCCATTGGCAAAATTTCTCTTTCACCTCCTCAATCCAAGAAAAAATGCACTTATTTTAAGAAAAAATGACTTTTTTTCCAGTGTAAGGGGAGCATGTAGATATCGAATAGGAGGAGGAACCCTCGGATTTAAATTTCCGTTCTGACACATAGAAGTCTCTAAGTGTCTCCTTCAGATAAGATTTAAACCAGTCCAGTGCTGTACCAGAAAGGCCAACCCAGTTTTCCAGATACTCTAATAAATTTGTATGAAATGCAGCACTGTGGTTCTTCAGGAGTCTGAATTTATGTCATTGAACACCATAATTAGGGCAGTCTCTGTAGTTGTAGTTAGCACAGAAACCGTGCGTTAAAACATCAAGACAGCAGGAAGAGGAGCTTAGTTTAGCTTAGAAAGGTTTCTTCTAATCTTTTGCAGTTTATTTGGCATAATTAGGGGATTTTATCAGAGTTTAACTGTTGACAGTTTTGGTCCTGGATTAGACATTGATGTAAAGACTGCTTTTTTAATACCTTGTATTTTCTCAGTCAAGAGCTTTGAAAACTCATTGCAGGCCTTTTTAGATTGGAGTTGATTGGCCACAGAGACAGGACGGTTTGTTAACCTGTCAGCATACACTTTTAGTATTGGATGGTGTTTTTATCTGATGTGGGATTTAATCTGAAGGGGTGAACACAGCCTTAATTTACCAGGAACTCCATGACTTCTCAATCTGCTGGTCCAAAGTGGTCTGATATCAGATAGATGATGAAAGTCCATCAAAGATTGCGTTAAACCATTTTTTTTCTGACTTTTGAATAAGAAAAAATATCCTCAGTGTTGACCGTCTACAGGAATTGACAGACAGCCCCCCCCCCCAACAATATGTCAGCAGCATCAGATCTTTGGTCCTATTATCCCAATCTGCTTTTCTTTACCTGATCCTCTCTCTGCAGCCGAGGGGGGGCGCTGCTTTCCTGAATCATACATTTTACGCTTCCAGCTGGGTCAATACAAGTCAGTTTATTCATTTGTTGTTTTTTTTTATACAGAAAGAGAGATGTTCAAAATGATGAGCTGAAAATCTAGTTTCTGATTTCATTAAGTGACATTAAACACATCTTTGGCAGTGGAGGAAACAGGCTCCGCCTCCTGATCTACCCAGACATCCACAACACCACAATACAGATTACAAAACATTCAGTTGCACTAAAATAGAAATCTGTACATCGCAAAGTTCTATCAGGTATGTAATGACAGGAAGTAACAAACAGGAAGTAGCAAGACACTGACATCAAACAGGTAGTGATGTTACTCTTTCAGGGATGAATAGGAAGTGATGTCTTAAAAAACAAAACAAAAGGAGACTTCATTGTCAGGGAGGTGAACTCGAGTCAAAAAGCGTTCAATTAGATGGCACTTCCTGTACATCAGAGCCAATGGAGGAGTTTGCAAAAACGAGGGCTCAATTGGTGAAGATAGAGGCGAGCTCTGTGGGCGGAGCCTACATGTTCCTGTGGAGGAACCAGATCTCGTTCCGGCGCCGCGGCGCCGCAGGGTTGTCGTACACAGCCACCATGTAGCGGTAGCGGTGGAAGCCATCGCTGACGCCGAGGAGCTCCCAAAGGAGGCGGATCTGCGAGCTCACAGTCTGCTCTGTGGTCGTCCCATAGAACGTCCTGCAGCCAATCAGAGCCAGAGAGCAGTCAGGTGACGGGAAGCTGATCTAAAACTCAAATCTCAGCTGGAGGGGGAGGGGCCTCACCTTGCGATTACTCTGAATGGTTCCCTGTGGGTGATGGTGATGTCAGAGTCCAAGGATTGCGGCACATTACTCTGGAATCTGGCAGGAAGGAAGAATGCCGTCTCAACTTCCTTCTCAAACGTCTCACAGTCCTGCATCTGAATGCTGCTGACGACTGGTACAGTCATCCCCAGGTACTGACCTGTGGAACACCAGCAAGAGGCTCTGTGATGTCTTCCCAAACGCTGCGCTGTGAGTTAGTGGACGGGGCCTTACCTGAAGAGTTCTCCTTGCAGATGAAGCGCATTAGCTTCATGAAAGCCAGCGAGATGCTCTGCTCGTACAGCTCCTCCCCGCGAGTCACGCTGACCCAGTTCCCTGCTGGGTAGATCCGCTCCTCGTACAGAACCTCGCCCATCTGGACCAAAAGCAGGGATGCAGACAGACCTCAGAGGGATGCATCACCATGGTAACAGCAAAGCAAGCCGAACAGACTTTTGACCCATTAGTTTTACAAGATCCAGATTTGTTCTTGTTCTGATGTAGTAGTGATAACCAGAGCTTAGCCGCTGGTTTGGACTACAGGTGTTAGACAGAACTTAGAACTGTGGTTCTGTTGAGCTACCTTCTCATGGCGGGAGAGGACGCCGAAGGGGAGGGGCTCCGTCTGCTGGCTGTTTCGGGTCATTTCCTGGATGGGTCCGGTCATCTCTGCAACACGTTACCAAAAAAGTGAGAAACAAAAGGTTCTGATTGGAGCAGCAGCATATAGTCGTGATCCCTCACCTGCAGGAACCGACACCTGGTGGGTGCTGGCCACAGCCTGCCAGTGGCTCAGCAGCCGGTCTTGCTCCTCTTCGGCCATTGGCTCAGGGGTATCACTGATGTCATCATCCAGCTGCTCGTCATCCAAACCCTCGAGGTCCTCTAGCGAGATCAAGGCCATCCTGCAGGCGATGTCGTTTAGGAAACTGGGTCTTTGGACCTGACAGACCATCAGAGAGCAGGAGAAACACTATGGATAATTATGGAAGAGAATCCCATCCTGACCAGCAGGGGGTGTGGGTGGTTTTTGAATTATTTGGATTATTTCTAACATTTTTTAGTTTTTCTTTTGTTTCTGTTTTTTTAGAACTGTGGAGACATTTCTAGAGGTAAAACAATCAGGGACAGGGCAGGTGCTGTTTTTTTAAGAGTCTGAAAGTCGAGATATACCAGATAAACATTGTTTTACTGAATGAAAACTGAATGTATTATATACTATGGGTATTTGTTTCAGACTTTATTTATGTTGTAAGTGATGGGAACTTAAATAAAATCCTTGTTTGTACCACAAGCTTGGCCAATAAACTTGTGTGTGGTCCGTGCTCAGGGGCGGGGACAGCAAAATTGCGTCGCTTCTAGGCGTGCGCATCGTCGTTCAATGCTGCAAGTATAAACCAAGCTTCAAGATAAGATGTTCAAATATCAGTCATACAGGATGAGAGAGAATAAACAAGACAGTCCTTCTTAAACATTTTATTGGCCAACAAAGATTAACTGGTGCTTTTAGGTCTTGGGTTTATCTTTCTCTGATGATTCTCAGATCTTAAACAAGTAAACATCTGAACCAGTTTCAGAAATAACTGCCCTTCTTCTCTGAGTAGGAAGATAGATACTATGATACTTTTTACTCATTTTTACTCATTTTTTTTGCTTCAGAACAGCAGAAATTAATAAGGTACATTAAGAGGAGTTTTTCCTCTCCACTGTCGCTACAAGCATGCTTAGTGTGAGGGATAGTATTTGAGTCAATGAGTCGATGCAATCAACTGGTTTTCCTTAGATAGAACACTTTTATTCAATTTGACTGTATGATCTGGTTGAACTGTAAAGTACCTTGAGATGACTTGTGTTGTGAATTTGGCGCTATATAAATAAACTGAATTGAATTGAATTAAACTTAGCATCAAATCACGAGCAGATAAAAAACCCTCATCAATGGATACGGATAACATGATTCACCATGGCAACGGGATGGAAGGCTCAGTTTGTGGCAACACCCCCAGGGCAGAGGGAATGAAAGGAAAGTGGTTGTAGTTATTCAAGAATTGCTGTTTTCTTATTGGTTAAAGGCAGCGAATAGTTGGCGTTTTTTCCAATCTTTTGTCTCAGATTTTTCCGTTCTGGACACAATGGTTTTATGTGTGCATTAAATCCATGTGTAGGTACAACATAACAAGCAGCAATTAAAGATGTAATCCCCCAAATGTAATGTGTAGCAGGCCATCTTCTTCTGCCATAATTTCGTACTTTAGGCTAAGAATGTCTTGATCCGATATTAATATTGGCAATCAGTCAAATATCCGCGAAAAAATACAATAAAAACAATATCACAATATATTGGCCTGCCTCTAAAATCCAGGTTATTAGAAAGCTCATAGAACCACTTTTTTTTCAATCAGGTTTAGTTTAAAGTTTATGTTAATTTTTGGTGAATAAGTAATGGCCCAGTTTTTCTCAAATCTGATGTTAAGTATTTTTCTCTCTGCTTGAGAATCATCACTTCATCAAGCCTCATCATCATTTTCTAAAAGTATATATGATTTGTACTGACATTATATTTGGTCAATATCACTATCAGTCAATACTCAAAGCTCAGGGGTTGACGTTGAGGATTTTTACCACTTGCCCTTTGGGCAAGTGACTTTCACATTTAATTTGCCCAGAAACAATTTTTACTTGCCCAGTATAATGTTTGATAAATATAGTTCCTAATATTCAGTTTTTAAAATGTTTTTTGTAATTCAGTATTTTTTAATTTTACAGGTTCCTGGTGTGTATATGCATGCGTCAGATAATGAACTCAAGCCTACATTACCGTGTTAACATGCTTTTCAATCCTTCCTGCACATTCTTTTCAAACTAAACTTTGCTTTAAACTGTTGTGTGCTTGGAAAAAATATAAATTGTAATGTTAAAAATAAAAAACAAAAAACTTGACAGGTTAAAAACTTAAGATAAATCACAAGACAGAAGTTAATGTCACAAATGAATAACTTATTTTAGAGTCACAGTATGTTTATACAAGATAATACTATTAATATAATGTGACTTTTCTAGAGAATCATTATACAGTTATTTTATACAGGGTTTCCACAGTCTTACATAATTTCAGAATTCCCTGATTTTTAACTGACTCAGGATTAGTTTTCCCTGACAAAATAAAAGCAGCAACAAGACAATAATAATAATAACATAACAGGTCACAAATTTAACATGTTTAGCTCTATAACATTTAAATGCACCTCTCCAATGTCTGAGAGAAAAAAAATGAATGAACATTTTTTAATGTATGACCTCTGTGCAGAAGACTGCCATATGGTAGCGCTTTCTAGCTTGTTTGTCGTTATGGTAACTACATCAAAATTACCGCTAGGTTGACAAAAATCACGCCATCTGGCGGAAAATCTCGCGGCTTTTTCAAATCACGCGAGAATGTGTACAAAACAACAAAAATGGCGCCGGCTGGGTCGTTTTCAGCTAATGTCGGTGATTTTAAAGTAATTTTGAGTGATAAATAATTTTTTTGCGATCACTGCACTTGCCCGGCGGGCAAATGCAATGAGATTTGTACTCTCCCAACAATAAAAAGTACTTGCCCCGGGTGATCGGGCAATGGTTAACATCGATCCCTGGAGCTGCTGTATTAGTATCAGAAATAACATTGAGTCGACATTAGACGTAACAGTAACATTGAAATGCTTATAAATCTTATTTAATACTGAAAATATTCAAATCAGCTGTCTTTGTAAAGGCAGAATTGTAGAAGTTATTCCTTTAGAAAAGATAAAACATCTAATTGCATTTTAATCATTCTCTCATGAGAGTGATATCTTCAGACTATTTGTTCTTCAACCTCAACAGGTTCTTCCAGAAAAAGAAACACTATTCCAAACACTTCCTTGTTTAGATCTAAGCTAAAAAGTAGGAGTTAATAACCAAATAATCCTGTTATTGAGCAGATAATTTATAGTCATAAACTTATTCACGGTAATTGCATCCTAGAAAAGCCAGAGTAAGCAGGAACTGATCCCAGAACTTACACTGGATCACTACTAACCCTGCTTTATGAAATGGGCCCCTGGACAAGATATGAATCTGCTTTTTTTTTTTAGTTCTGCAGGGATTATATCAAACCTGCATTAAGCAATAATAAAATACCATCTGATGAAAATTTATTGAGTGTTGGAGAAGTAATGGATCAGATTATACTGTGCAACTATTTGTAGTTCTTATGTTTTATTGTAAGAAAAACATGTTACAAACAGTAAATATTAAATTTCAGTTTGAGTTTTACTTATTCAATATACAATAAAACAGCAGACATAAAGATAACAATAAATGATAAAACTAGAACAACAAAATAAGAACACATAGGTTTAAATCAGATCAATGTTGCTTATCAAAGTGCAAAGTAGTGGATTAGATTAACCTTTAAGCAAATTAACAGACTCACAAAACATTTCAAATAACAATTTAGCTTGTTTATTTCCGGGTTCTGAGGTCCTTAAAAGCCCCGCCCACAGAACAATATGTCCTGCCAGCACCAGTTAATCTACCACACCGGTCCAAACCCGACCGGAGCCGAGTCCGCGTTGCTACTGTCCACAGTTAGCATGGCGCGCGCCATATGTTATAGCAGTTTAGCAGTTGGTTTGGTTCACCCGCTGCTCCAAGCCGGACCGCCGTCCGGGTCGGCCCCAGGTGGATTGTCTTACCGGGTTCTGGTCGAACCTCGAGTTCGGAGCTTCTACGGTGTGAACAAATCTGAGTCTTCTTCTCTTCTTCCGGCTGTATGTTTAATCCAAGCCTTTCAAAATAAAAACAGCGGTGACGTCACCGATTTCAGGGCACGAGTGGAACAGAGTCCTGTGAAGGGCATTTACAGAACGCAGACAAAACAGAACCAAAGACGTGACTTTAAAAAAAGATAAAGCGGGCCTATAAAGATTCAGTTAACAAAGAAAAAAAACAGAATCAGGGGAAACAGCCTTTAACATTGGTCAGACAGTCCTGAATAAATAATATATAATACAAAAACACTGGTAGTTTGTATTGCCTCTTGGTTCAGAGAGCCTTCAGACATGATTCTAATTACTGCACATGCACTTAGAATTTGGACAGAATAATTGGTTGTTTCAGCCTGTTGTCTAAAAACGTGAAAAATGTGTTTTACTATTTCAGAGTAAATCCTTACTAAGATTTCTATTCACAAAGGTTCAACTGATTGATTATATTAATCTCACAATGGAGAAATTTACTCGTTACATCAGCTCAAATAGTCAAAGGAGAATAATGAGCGAAAGGAAGAAAAAGATGCATGGGATATATATACAGTATATACATTGTATCCACATATCACAGCTTTAGTAGGATCATTATACAGTGTTACTGCACAGGGTGTTTACATGTTTATTTATATAGATGGATATTTATATATATAATTATTTCACTGGGTGTCAAATGTAGAGAAACAGGTATGCAAAAGGTATTAAATGGTAAATTGCACATTATATATTGTGCAAGTTATTGCTGTTGTAGTATTGCATTGTAGAGTCTGGTTGCAGCAGGGATGAATGACCTGCAGTAGCGCTTCTATTTCTAAACAGGGTGTAAAAGTCTTTCACTAAAGGAGGTGCTCAGCTCCTCTACAGTCTGGTGCAAAGGGTGAAAGGTGTTGTTCATGATGGATGTAAGCTTGGACAGCACCCTCCTCTCAGCCACTTCTTCCACTAAGTCCAGATTGCAGCCCAGGACAGAAGTGGCTTTTCTCACCAGTTTGTTCAGTCTCTTTCTGTCCCAGTCTGTGCTGCCAGGGGCCCAGCAGACAACAGCATAGAGGAGGGCTGATGCCACCACAGAGTCATAGAAGGTTTTAACCAGGGGCCTGCTCACTCCAAAGGACCTCAGCCTCCTAAAGATGTGGAGGCGGTTCTGGCCCTTGTTATTAAGGGTGTCAGGTGTTATGATTCCAGTCCAGTTTATTATTGACGTGAACACCTGGGTATTCGAAACTCTCCACAGTTTCTATGTCTTGCCCCTGGATGTTCACGGGGGAGTGAGGTGGAGATCTTCTCCTGAAGTCGATCACCATCTCTTTGGTCAAACTGGTGTTAGGTAGTTCTTCTCACAACAGTCCACAAAGTTCATGATGACCGATTGATAATCCAGCTCATTCCCCTCAGAAACACAACCTACAATGGCTGAGTCATTGGCGAACTTCTGGAGGTAGCAGTTATATGTTATAGGTGAAGTCTAAGGTGTAAAGGGTGAGAAGGAACTTCGTCCAGAAGTTCTTGGAGTCAAAGTCTCTACACAAAAAGAACAGAAAAAAAGAACACCATAGAACATCATCCTTTATAAATGGAAAATTGAAATAAACACATACTTACTATAGACTTTGGTTAGTAACTGCTTTTTTCTTAGATTAAATTTTTTAATCATGTTTTTTTTTATTTAAAGCGTAACACAAAACTGCAAGATTTAAAATGTCTATAAAGAAATTCTACACCAACCAAATGCTGTTCTGAGGGTTCTAGAAGATCCAGTTGACAGTAGTTACAGTTCTCCTCCATGGGGTGGCGCCATTCAACCAGAAGTTCCGGTTGAACTCCCTCTGCCAGGAATCCAGATTTCTGTCTGATAGCTTGTTCTCTGGTTCAGAATGAGAAAGCCCTCCCCCGACTGTTCAACCAATCAGCAGCATCTGTTTAGAGCTGGATGAAATGTCTCCAAAGTTGGGAGACCTGTCCACCCTGACAGGTCCCCAGTCCTTCTCATGGACACACAGACACATATAACAATATTACACAAACTCACACCTAAAGACAATTTGGCGAGACCGGTGGATCCAGGACCCAGTTGTTCCTGGATCAGTTCCACAATCTAAAACAAAGCTAGTTGGCTCATTTTACTTTTACAGCACTGTTAGCTAAGGTAGAATAAATAGAAATTTATAACGACAACAGAAATTTACAAGAGAAAAAAACTGCAGTTAATAGCAAGAACAGAAGCAACAACGTTGGTATTGTGAGGGTTCTAAAGTCTATTGCCAACTGGGAGGAAGAATCTGTGACGGCGCACCTTGGTGACCCTAGGAGCCTGTCATTGAAGAAGCTTTTTTTTCTGGAAGTTCCTCAACAGAACCTTTCAGTCTGGTTCCTCTGTTCCATCAAGTCCCTAAAGCTACAGTTACCGGATCAAGAACTGGTCCTTGGCTCCATGTTTGTCTTGGTGATTCTCAGTCAGGGCACCCCTTCACTCCTTACAGAACCAATCATTACTCTGCCTGGTTAAATTATCAGAATCAGGCGCTGACCTAAAAAGATGAGGACTTATTTTTAAACAAATCATTTCACAATTATCAGGCTTGTTACAGGTGGTCTACCAACACCTCCCAGCCTGACACATACTAGAATCATTATTTCTGATTACTGTTTTCATGCTGAAGGTCAATCACTGGTGAAACAGCTTTTCTTTCCAGTTGGTCTCCTTCTTTGAGCCTCTGTTGTTTAGAGACATGCTGGTGCCTTTGCATCTCAAAGCTCATCAGCTCTAATAACTTCTCCTTCTTCAGTTTCTGCTCGGCTTTGATTCATTCTCCCCCAAAATAAAATGTATTTCAAACCGTCCTACACTGGTTCATTTACAGGTTCCTTAGCAAATTCCTCTCCAGGTTCCACCTCAGGTTCCCCTCTGGATTCTTCCAAAGTTTCCTCCTAAGCTTTCTTTTTTGGTAACCTTGGTTCCTTCTTAGATTCCACCCTGGATTCCTCTCGCAATTCCTCTCAAAGTCCCATTCGAGGGTCCTACCTAGTGTCTTTCCTTGGTCCCACCTTGGTTCCCCCAAAGGGTTCCTCTTTTGATTTTTTTCCCAGGTTCCTCCCTCAGTTCCTCCATCTTAGGTTCCTTCCAAGGCCCTCCCCAGAATCTTTCATGGATCGCTCCCAATTAGCCCTTTTTATATGTTTCTCTAGGTTCCTCCCTAGGTCCCCCTATAGGTTCCTCTATAGGTTCCCTCCAGGTCAGTTGATCGGTTAATTTTTCTAATCAGTTTTAGGTACATTCTGCTCAGTGCAATTTACCTCCAGGCCATTTAGCTGCACTGCTGAGTCTTTCGTTTGTTTATTACCAAATGAATAAATAAAACCTTATAAGTTGTTTGTTGTTCTGAAGGTTTCTGAGTCTGGTCCTTGATCTGTCCTTAAATTCATGACCTTTTCTGTTTATGTGTTCCCAAAAACCAGCCTTTGCTCTGAAACTGCACAGTAAACAGCCTCATTCAGAGGTCAGAGGTCATTTCCTCCACGCTGCAGCAGGAGGAATCGGACCAGCGACCTGAGCTCAGGGCGGCGTGTGGAGATTTTAGCCTTTCAAACAATCCAGCTGTGTTTTCAGTGAGGAGAAACGCAGCATGTTTAAATTTTCATCAGATGCTTCCCTCTGAGAGCAGCATGAATAATTCAGGCGGCGTTCAGGTCGACTCTGCAGAGCTCAGCGCTCACATCATCTTGCAGAGTCCACCTCAGCTTCACATGACGAGCTGCAGAATGCTGCGCCTGCAGGGCTCTGATCCACTCTGCTCAGAAGGTTTGCTTTTGATTGGCCCGACATGTTTCCACCTTGCATTATGGTTATTTTACCAATCCTATTCATCCAGAACCATTGTTATCAGAAATCCAAAGACCTTTACACAACATCAAATAATAGACGTGTTAAAATACAGATATTGATAGAATACAGATATTGAAGGTTTAAAAGAACTAAACGTCTCAAACAATTTATTTGATTCTTTGACCCAAACTGCTGTGAACCAAAATCTTCAGCTTTAAAACGAACCTTCAGTTTTTTTAAGCAATTGATCCAGATATGAGAAGCAGGGAAACTATAAGCTGCTTAAGCTGGTTCTGGAACTTCTGGCGCTGAGTCAACAGGTCTCGTAGGAACTACATGGTTCCTTCCTCACCAGTAACCATGGCAGTGATTTAAAAACCGGCTTCTGTTCTGTCCTGTTTGGACAGGAAAGCTTTTATATTGGTGATGTCTTTAAAGATGGAGGCATATTTAGAAATAGACCAGAGTCCAAAGAGACACCCAGGTTTCTCATCTCCTTTTCAGTATTTAGTCCCACTGTGTCCAGTGGTGAGCTGATGATTATCCTCACATTATTCAGACATAAACTGATGATTTCTGTGCTTTCTGGAGGATGTTCTGACTGACCCAGTCATTGATATCATTGAGTGGACCAGGGTCAAGCAGTGACATGGAGATGAAAATGTGTGCATCATCAACAAACAATAGGAGACAATGTGTATTACTGTAAATATTTATATTACACTATTCGTATATGTTGTTTTTCCATATTTGTTATAATGTGTGTGCTACTGGCTGACAATAGAGTTTTTGAGAACATCGTGGATCTGTTTCGTGTTTCCAAAGAGCAAAGGAACTGCACACAGATGGCAGGAGAGGATGAGAATATTAATCAGGATATTTCATTTATAAGAAGAGTGAAAGGCTTTTGGTATCCAGAGGTCATCGTTTCAATTTCCAGAAGCATTATCATTTATAAAATAGGTCGCTAAATCATCTCTGCAGAAACTGAAAAAAATATTTTATTAATAAAAGGAGATTCTGTTATTTTACAAGAGGCAACATACAAGTTTTAAAATTTACAAAAAGGAATAGGAAAACAGATTGCCTGCAGAAGTCCTCGAAAAATATGGAGTGAATTTTGTTCCATTAATGTTACTAGCAAAGAACATGTTTTGTAAATGGAACATTGGAACCAGAAATTAAACTTTAAAAGACAACTTAATCAAAAAGTTTTGAGAATAAATTTGCTCTTTCTTAGATTTTTTTTTCCTATAATTTATTTTTTTCTTTTATTTCCCCAAATTTTATCTTTACAATTTTCTGTTGTTTAAATAATTTTTTCTTCATTTCAAGCCCAATACAAAGATTGTTGCTATGCAGACAGAAATAAAAACGTCTGCCCTCACTCTAGAGAAAAGCCTGAACCCCTGAAATGAAGAGAATCTGATCTCTGAAAAAATAAGAAAAGACTGCAATATATAAAATGAATCCTAAAAAGTATAAGTATAATAAGTATAAAATAAAAAAAAATAAAAAAAATTTCATAAAATTAAATACAGAAATACAATAGAAAAAATAATGGTTTTAAAAAATAAACTGGGATTTTTTTTTCTATTTGTGGATTGCTTTCTTTTTAAATTTACAAAATGTGTCTTTTACAAAAATAAATGAACAGAAATCACTCCATAAAACATACATTGTTTTACAACTGTATAAAGAAATAGAAGAGGGAAGATTTTAGTTTTAATTCCTTCTGCCAATTATCATTCATGCTGCAGAAATTGAATAATGAGAAACAGATGAAAGAAGCTTTTCCAGACTGAGCAAAATGCAGCATTGCAATTTTGTCTATCCAAAATACATTTTTATGACAGATGATATGCTTCTATTTTTTTTTTTTTCATTTCTAGAAGTCCAATTATGCTGACCCATTCACTGACAGTACTGTCTCTCCTGTCTGGTTATTGCTCTCATTCCTCTTATTCTCCCATGTAGATATTATCAAGTTTAGGTCTGATAAATCGTCCTGAGGTTGCTAAATTTGTATATTTATTATTCCAGTATCTTGCACGTTCTCATGATCAGCACATGTTCTGCAAAACACACCATATCTTTGCTCCTGCTGTTTTCCTCTGCTTACAGATGCAATCTCATGTGCACTTGGTTTGTAGGTTAGCTTTGCACACTCTACACCTTCGAAAAATGAAATCTTCTTGATCAGGGTGTTTGATCTTCATATATAAACAGAAAAGACAGATTTGTGTTGTGAAAATTGAAATTTGTATCTGTTGGGGCAGTAAGAGTCGTGCACACCTTTACTTCTTGGCTGGTATAGTTCATGATAAAATGGATTAATACAAGAATGAATGATCAAATTTTGCTCAGAGAGCTAAAAACCCAGCTACTAAAATCCAATAAGGAGATAAAAACAGAGACTTTTGACACAGATATCACAGAATCACCACACTGTTATCCTACAGGAGAAAGGATACCCCAGAGTCTCACACAGGCTGGTACTATGGAATCAAATGCAATGATGACCAAGCACTTATGGACATTGGCTACCGCTATAGAGCTGCACCTGATGTGCACAATACAGGGGAAGAGGTTGTGAGCTCAGCAGAATCACGGCTAGGGGCTAAAGCCATGAAGGATGAAATGGACATGCTAATAGAGAACGGCACTTTGACCCAAACCACATTAGCGGACACCCAACAAGTAGTTAAAGGCGCACGTGTGTTTAATGTCCAACAGCCCTGCAGGGACGATGTATAGCTCCAAGTCTATGGCTTAAGGCTGGAGCCATGATACTGACTGTGATTATTATCAAAACTGCTGGGAGGAGTAGGAGGAGTAGGAGGAGGAGGAGGAGGAGGAGGAGGAGGAGGAGGAGGAGGAGGAGGAGGAGGAAGGAAGGAAGGAAGGAAGGAAGGAAGGAAGGAAGGAAGGAAGGAAGGAAGGAAGGGGCAATGGTGGCCTAGTGCTTAGACCTTTGAAACTTGGTTGTGAGTTCCCACAGACGGTCAAAAGACCCTTAACCCCACACTGCTCCCCAGGCGCCGCAAATGGCAGCCCACTACTCCCCAAGGGAATGGTTTAAATGCTGAGAGGGAATTTTGTTGCTCTGTACTTGTGACAGTGTGATGACAATAAAACGCTGAAAAAAAGGAAGGAAGGAAGGAAGGAAGGAAGGAAGGAAGGAAGGAAGGAAGGCTTATTTATCAGTTGTTCTTGGAAAGTATAATTTTGTTACAATGTTCTAGGTTCTTTCTGGTCCAGAGGGTCGATAAGTGAAGGTTCTAGCTGTTCTGTTGGACCAAACAGCAGTTAAAAACATGGCTACCATGGTCTCAGATGGAGACCAGGAGGAGGTACCATCGGATGACTCTCTGGTTCTGCTGAGGGACTTCATATCCATGTAGGTGATGGACATGGACATGGTGATGGATGGCATGTGAACCTCAGACTTGTTTCGTCGTTGGACGTCTGTTTGAGGCACCAGAGGTCGAAGAAACACATCAGGTGGAAAGGCTGTGGCCGGTACTATCAACCATATTGGTCCGTGCATCCACCTTTCTGAGGTGCTGTGGTAGTGTGGCCGGTTGCCATGGCAACTCCCTGAAACACTACCAGGTGTCAATGTAGAAGTGCTGCCCCTATGCCTTACCAGGAAAGTTTGGGAGTCCAGGTTAGTGACCTTGATGCAGGAGGCTTTGCAGTACTGTTCTGGACACCATCAGCAGAACAGACCTCTGGGAGCTCAGTGTTGGCTCAACACCGCTGTCTTCCTGTCACAGCGGATCGATACGCTCATTATCAATAATCAGCTGCTGAGGAGGAGGAGGAAGAGGAGCGACCTGCATCTCATTTCAGCATCAGAACCAACGTCCTCTAAAGCTCATCTTAACACTGCTGCTCCAAACTGCAGCAGAATTCTGCCATGTTCTGGTGTCATTAACAAAGCTGCAAGACAGACAGACAGGGACAGGCGGGTGGACAGAGAGGAAGACAGACAGCTAACAAGAGTAAATTCATCAGGGAATATTCATTTTCAGCTACGTGAATCACCATGGTAACTAGTGTCTATCACTGATTACATTAAACACATCCCAGTTAACTGTGGGACTTTTGATTTGAAGGCGCCACAGGAAGTGACCAGGAGCTGTTATAGTTGGGTCCAGTTTCACACCTTATGCTGACCTCCATGGTGTCGCTGCTTCAGCATTTCATTGCAGCAAGGATATTCACACCTCAGAGGGAGCGGCGCTCTGCAGCCCCTCTGACTGAGTGGTAATTATCCCCCCATACACACACACACACTGACTCAGGGCCCCCCACCTGACTCCCCTCAACCCTGTTCAAGGTGAGCCAGAGGCCTTGATCCGGCCAATCAATACAAGCTGATGGAGCTTCAGGATGTGATCAATAACTTTCATAAGGAGGAGGATGGGAGGGTTGGGCAGCGTCTCCCTCGGTCAGTCAGAACTTGGCTCACATCTAGCCTCCATCTAAACCAGGGGTTCCAGAGTGGGGTTGGGACCCCTGGGGATTTGGCAGACACCAAGTGTGGGGTCAGACGATGGTTTCTACAATCACTGAGGTATATGGAGAGATGTGGCCATTTCTTATTGAGGGAGGTTAAACCTCCCCTGTTAATTTTGATGATGAATGATGATTGCCAATCTCCCCTCCCCTCTGGAGCAGCAGGGCGCTCTATGACGGAGGTCACAGGTTAGTGGACCGCTGTCCGGATCCGTACCTACCTACTGGCTAATCTGGACCCCACCTGATTTAAAACATTTATAAATTTCTGCATGTTGTCCGACGGCAGTGTCTAACTTCACTTGTGTCGCCTCTCCTTTTAATACGGTAAAGCCCTCAGTGGAATCCGGGACCAGGCTGCACGTTATACAAATTAGCCAATGAGCTGCTGTCAGTCTGGGTCGCTGCGGCGAGCCACTAGACACAGCATGGAAACCTTTGGCAAGCTGGGCGATGGGAAAGCAGGAGAAGACGATGAGAAAAAGAGAACAGAGAAAGTGTCGACTGCTGGAAGAACTGCGGTGAACTGGTGAAAGAAAAGTAAAATGGCGTCCTCAAAGATGACCCTGCACATTTAGAGGATGTTTGGCTCAACCTGCTGCTGTGAAGCAGGATTCTCCACCATGAACAGAATCAAAAATAAATATGGATCCTGCTCAGTGGAGCGCCTTGATATGTGCTTGAGAATGGCTTTGTCTCCATTCAAACCCAGGTTTAAAGCCTTGCGTAAAGCCTAAAGCGTAAAGTTCAAGTATTTTATAAAATATGTGAATCAGGAAATTGTCTGTATACCAAACTGAACGATTGTTGTTCTCTACTTTAAACAACTAGCTCCAAAACATTCAGAGAAACAGGAATTTTTGAGAACATCAACAGAAATTAAGGAGTGGAGGCTCACTATGTCCGCTCCTCTCCATGGAAACCATCCTGTGATCATCACCCACTCTTTTCCAACTAACTGGCAGTATCTGCGGGATGGCTCTGCCTAAAGATAAAACAGCGTTTCAGCAGATATGAAGAACAGCATGTCTGCTAACTGAACCTGGAGATGCTTTGAGCAGCATGTGAAGAAAAAGCAAACAGCTGATTGGTTCTTTAGGAGAAAAACACTCCAAGCTGCACAGAACCTTTCCAGCGGAGATGATTAGGATTCTCCGAGGCAGCGGGACAAAATCCAGTCGATGCTGTCCTGCAGTCAGCAGCAGGCTGCAGCTTCCGGCCTCATTAGCATGCTGCAGCTCCCTCTCTGAGCCCAGACCAGAACCATGCTGCTTCTTGCTCTGCAGGAGAGGCCTCAGATGATGTGTTTACTGACTGCTGCAGCAAACAGATCCTCAAGTCCTTTAGGACGTTAAAGAGTCAGGAAACAGCACCAGTTGTATACTGGTTCTGATCAGATGTTCCTCTGATTCTAATTTATCTGACTTAACCAGACTTCAGGTGATTTCTGACCTGATCGTTCTTTGGTACTGGTTCTGATTTTCCTCCAGGCCTATTTTCCTCTGCATCCTAATTTTCCTCATTCTGATTCCGATTTTCCTCTGGTTCTGATTTAAATGTCCTTCTGGTTCTGTCCGATTTTCTTCTTATTTTGATCCATATTTCCTCCTGTTTCTGGGTCAGATTTAGTTCTGGTTCAGGGCCGGGTTTTCTTTTTGATCATAATTCTCTCTGGTTCAGATCTTTCTGCTCTGTACCGATCCAGACAGAAAGGTGTGTTTAAAGAGAGGAGGTGAGAGGCTCCTGGAAGGGTTGGGGGGTGGTGGTGGGGGGGTTGAGTTACAGGAAGCAGCAGAGGCCAGCAGGGACACTGCTGAATTATTGATCCGCTCCATAGTTGAGCTTTTATTTTTCTTTCTGAGGACTGGAGCTGCTTTCACCTGAGATTTCCCATGAGGCCACAGTCCCATGGTCACCACGGAAACAAAACTGACAAGAACAAAGATGAGTTCAATGGACTCACTTGACTCTAAGCGAGAAAATACCTCAACCCCCTGCATTCCTGTCTCTGCTGTAACCCCAACAATCTGCTGTTACTACACCTTTTTTATTGTAATCCCACCTGTCCACTGTACTCACACCTCTTATTTTCTTATGTCCAAGTGTTTTTAATATTCTTTTTTGTTTCTGCATTTTTTACTTTATTTATTTTTTTATTTTTTCTTACTTGCTTTGATTCTGTTTTATCTTGTATCTTTTATCCTGTATTTTAATCATATAAAGCACTTTGCATTGTCTTTGCACTGAATTGTGCTATACAAATAAATTTGCCTTGCCTCTGTTTTAATCCCACCAGTTTCATATAATCCCACCTATTTGATATAATCATTCTTGCTTTCTGTAATCTCACCTGTTTTCTGCAATTAAACCCGTCTGCTATAACCATGCCTCTCTGCTGTAATCCCACCTGTGATCTGTATTCACACCTCTATAATGTAATCTCACCAGCCTGCTAAATGCATCTGTTAGTTGTAATCCCACCTGTGTCCTGCAATCCCATGAATCACTTTCATCCAACGTGCCTGCTATAACAAAGCCTGCATGCTACATCTGTCAGCTGTAATCCCTTATGCATTCTTTAAACGCACCTGTCTGCTATAATCACATTCTAACGGGTGTAATCCCACCTACATGATGCAATCCCCCATGTTTTTTATAACCAAGCTTGCATGCTTCACTACCTCAATAACCCCAAATAACAATCTGGTTGTTGTAATCCCACCTGTCTGATGTAAACTGTTGTATATCTTATATCTCCCCAGTGAACCAGGTTATGCTTTTATCCACAGTGGATTACATGAACTCTTTTTTTCTATTATACTTTATATACATGCTTAATTTGACTCTTTAAGGACAAAGCTTGGTGAATCTAACTTCAGAAAGTGAAAATCTTGCCTGATTTTCATTCATCCCTGTACACTCAACCAGGGGACTTTAAACCAGGGTTTATTTACCCTGGTGATCAGGGCTCACTGTCCTTCATGTTTCTCTATTCAAGCGCACATGATTCAAATAATTTCTTTACCTCCTCTGCAGGCATCAAATGCTTTGAAAGCATATTGCACTTTGGATCTAGTGTTTCATAGAATGCAAAACCGAGATTCCATTGTCATAGATGAATAACGATAGTTCAGTTTGTGAAACGGATGTACAGAGAAGTTCAAACCCCATCGACACCTCCTTTCTCTGCAAATCTCAAAATTCTAAACTTCCACCATAAAACGGGCGAATCCAAACGAGTCACCAAGGGGGTTATGAAGTGTCGACTGCTGGGCCGCTGACTGGACTTGACCTCGGCAGAGAGCCATGAGCAGCCCGTCCTCAGCCGGCACAACAGACATCTCAAGTCTCCCGGAGGTCTCCTTGATATAGATAGTTGTTCACAGATGGTCGCAAGTTGAATAAATTGTCCCGGATTTTAGACAATGCGAGGTGGTGTTTTTTTAATGCGAGTGACAGCGTGCAGGCAATACAATCATCCGTGCATCGTGTGCAGATTAGAACTACTTCGAGAGAGCAAGCACGGTGAGAGCGGGGTGTGGGGAGGAGATTGCTTGTGAAACCTGTGCGTATCTGTCTTTATAGTCACCTAGTTACCACTCAATGCCGTGCATCCTGTGAAATAAGTTGAATTCAGTAAAAAATGAAAATATAAGACAAATTTTACAGCGGCAGGGGAGTGGGATTGCACTGTAGTCGACCAAAATCCCTGATGATTTTGAAATTCCTTTTTTTAGGTATGAAAAGGAGGACGTCTGATCCCCCTACCATATCAACAATCTCGATTTTTCAGTGAGTGTGTGCTTGTTGCTATGATGCGTTGTTGCTCAGCAGCTTCGCTCGTTGTAAACCAACCAATCGGCACGCAGCTCATCTAGATATTCATGATCATACCATAAACGGAAGAAAACCTGTCGCTTCTTTCAGGGCTTATAACCAGGCTTGCATTAGGGCTCATGGAACAGCAAATATGCTATTTTCAGCCCAACCAATGTTACACACCCTTTTCAGAGACCTTAACGACCACCACCAAACACCCTATATAATCATTCTTTGACCCCTTTAAGAAACCCTGGTTCAAACCAGTTTCAGACCCCAATCCCGCAGGGCTATTGTCTAGCTGCTACTTCTAATTGTGATCTTTTTTCCTATTCATTCAAATCAAATGACTAAACTGCCTTACAAGCAAGCATTTAGGCTCTGCAGAGCTCCATCAAAGAGCTCCTATAGGAGTCAGGTCTGGTGAAGCAACGGTGCATCAAAAATTTGCACTGATTTAAACATCTGCTATTGGTCGGTGACCTGTCCAGGGTGTCCCCGCCTTTCGTCCACAGACTTCGGAGATTGGCCCCAGTCCCACCACGACCCTGACGGATGAAGAGGGAGAGGACGGATGAATAGACGGGTGGTTTAAACATTTGTCTCAGTATAAGCTGTGGAGCTGGAAATTTTATTATTTTCTTGATTTAAATTCTTTACAATTATCACTCTCAGTTCAGTCAGCTCCACTATGAGATTAGCTCCCCTGCTGAACTTCAAAATAAAATCACTGGAATCAGGGCTTCCCAAAGTAGGGGTCGGGGCATCCAGGGGGGTCACTAGTTACCAAGAAGGGGGTCGTAAGATTGTTTTCACTATCATTATGATGTGATTCTTGAGGAATGTGAAAAGCTAAAATCTATAATGAAATATGTTAACTTGAATGTCCAAACTAAAAAGATTTAACGCTCCATATTGGTGTTATAGCTGCACGCAGCTATAGCACTAAAGAACTATCCCACTGACAACACCAAACCAAAAATACTGCATAATTGCACCATATATATTTAATGCTTTGAACTTCCATATGCAAATATGGTATGATATGAATTATATATCCTTTGTTATTCCAAATGCATTTATTTACATCATGTTTTTTTTCTCCGACACTGTTTACATTTGATCACTGCTGCACTTTAAGAAATAGAAATGTCATGAAAGTTGTATACTCTGTGTACACAAAATCACAATAAAGTCTGTAAGTCTAACTAAGCATTATTTACTCAGATTGATTGAATCCTTAACATTGTAACATCTCTGTGACAATATTTTATTTAAACTTGTAAAAACTAAACAGTATTTTCCTGTGTTGTTAAGAAAATAAATATCTTTCAAATAAAGTCCATAAAAGTAAATGAGTGGCTCCCACTAAAAAGTGATGGCTAAAATCACTCATGTATTGTAATTTAAGTTCTCTGCTGTATTTATTAGTTTTTTTTTATTTATTTAGTGGAATATCTGTTTAGCTCAATCAGACTATATCTAAAAACTGTATTTCTTTTGTGCAAAATAACATTCAAATGTGTTTCTTATTCCAACTGGAAAGGAAATAATTGAACTTTATTGATCTCACATTGGAGAAATGGATCTCTGCATTTAACCCATCCTCTTGGGGAGCAGTGGGCTGCCATTGTGTGGCGCCTGGGGAGCAGTGTGGGGTTAAGGGTCTTGCTCAGAGACCCAGACTGCAGGCTGCGGGGATCGAACTGGGTACTTGCATCCTTCTCAGAGCACAAGCACACTGCTCTAACCACAAGGCAAGGGGTCATAAGCTGTGGCTCTAGAGCCACTTGTGGCTCTTTGGACCATTTGTCTTAATAGAGGCTATAAAGATTAAAGAACAAAGTAATATAGGAGTTTTATATTACTTATATATTATATAATAAAGGGGCGTTAGTGGTTTTTATATAGAATATTTTAACTGAATAACTGAATTTTAACAATAAAATGACATGAAAAGAATCTGAAATATGTTTATAGAGCCATTTTCAATTACATGTTTTATCTTTATCTGTTTTAAAAGCTAAAAATAACAATAAACGTTTAGCTGTTTAAGATGAAAACAGATTCCCCACAACAGATATTTAACAAAAATAATGCGTTGCCTTTAATCATGTTATATTTTGCTTTTAGCTGGACAGATTTGGGGGAAAATGGCTCTTTGAAAATGAAAAGTTGCACTAGGCAAACACTGTGTTGAAATAAATAGTTTAAAAATGTTTCTGGATGTTTTATTTACTTAAATGAGGTCTCTATGTTGGTTTTTTCAATGCAGATGTCCAGCATTGCCACTCTGCATCTCAAATTCCTCCACTCCCTGCCTGAATTTATCACACTTAATCCAGTTGTTTCACCTGAACCTCTGGAACTAGAATAGAATAGAACAGAATAGAATAGAATAGACTAGAACAGAACAGAATAGAATAGAATAGAATAGAATAGTGCTTTTTTATTAGAGCAGGAACAGTTGCTGAATCATGAAAGGGTAAAGTAGTTTTGATGAGGACCGGTGTTATGACAAGCCGTATTAACATAAATTCGGTTGTACCGCCTTTACATTCAAGATATCTCATATTGTTTTAAGACTAGACGTTTTAGAGATTTAATGTATCTCTAATTATATTTTGACTAGTCAAAATACCTATTGGGGATATCTCTAATTACATTCTGACTAGTCGAAATGACGTCAGATTTACCATTAACCTGTATGGAGACATCAATGTAAGATATCTATATTCATTTATCATAAAATATAAAGATATCTCGATATTAGTTTTGACTAGTCATATTTCTGGATAAAGATATCTCAAATGCCATCATAATTCAAGATATCTTAAAGAAGCGGATTTGAAACTTTGGATGACGTCATTCTAGGAGGAATGCAGGGTTTTGGATTTTTCGCTTTTGTCCTGTTTTATTGTGAAGGGTCGGTTTCCGGTTGCGCAGCCCACCTGCGGCCGCATTGACTCAGCTCTGATGCCAGTCGGCATGACAACGCGCTCTCCAGGGCAAACCGGGAACAGCTGATGGAGGAAGAGGATGGCAGCTCAATATGGCCAGTAACGGAACCAACGCTGAAAACGGAGCGGACGTTCGCCCCGGGATCAGAAGCGCCACCGGTTCGGTGCAGGTCCCGGCCATGGAGAGAGCCCGGCCTATCACGGTGAAGGTCTCCGCAGTGAGCCTGGCGCTCAGCTCGCTGTCCTTGCTGCTGCTGGTCACCGCCATCTCCACGGATCACTGGTACCAGACTGACACGCGCAGGCACAAGCAGAACTGCGACGGTTCCGACTCCAACGACCAGAAGAACCGGGAGATGCCTATCTACCACCTGCCGCTGGTGGACAGCGGCGGCGCCGCGGCCCGGCAGCGGGACGTGGCGCTCATGAAGCCAGTGCATGTGGGCAGCAGGGAGGAGGAGCTGCTGGAGAACTGGAGGGCCATCCTGGGGATGGGGATCCTGGAGACGGAGTGCGGCAGGCCGCTGTTTTCTACCCACTCCGGCCTGTGGAGGAAGTGCTACTTCAAGGGAATGGACCCGGACATCGACAAGCTGATCGATCGGGGTCCGCGGAAACACACACACGCACACACACACCAGATATACACACCCAGCCCTCTGTTTATATAATTTACCTGATCTGAGGAAGGAAGGTTGGATGGATGGATGAATGGATGGGTGGACAGATGGATGCATGAATGAATGAATGAATGGATGGAATTGTGGATGGATCAATTAATGGATGAGAAAATGAATGAATGGATGGGTTGATGGATGGGTGGACAGATGGGTGGAAGGATGGATGGATAAATGAATGAATGCATGCATGCATGGATGGGTGGATGGAAGGATGGATGGGTGGACAGATGGGTGGATGGATGGATGGATGGATGGATGGATGCATAGTTTGACTGATGGATGGATGAACAGATGGGTGGAAGGATGGACGGACGGACGGGTGGAAGGATGGATGGATGGATGCAAAGATTGAATGATGGATATATGGATGGATGGATGGATGGATGGATGGATGCATAGTTTAATGGATGGATGGAAGGATGTATAGTTTGAATGATGAATGGATGGATGGGTGCATAGTTTGATGGATGGATGGAAGGATGGGTGGGTGGATGGATGGATAAATGGATGGATGGTAGGATGGGTGGAAGGATGGATGGATGGGTGGATGGATAGATTGAATGATGGACGTATGGGTGGATGGATGGATGGTTGGATGGATGAATGAACAGATAGATGGATGGATGATTGGATGGATGGATAATGGATTGGTGGTTTAATGAATGGATGAAAAGGTGGATGGATGGTTGAGTGGATGATTGGATGGATGAAAAAGTTTGATGGGGGAAACATTAATGGAGTCTGACCCATTCCTACAGACAGTCAATGTTTTTAGGAGTTGGGAGCAGGGTTTTTATTTGGTTTGTTGGTGTTTGTTAAGCTGGTTCTACTGGTTGCTATGGCGTTCGGAAAGATCCATGGTTGCTCTGGTACTGGCATTTTTATGTCACATCTACAAACTGAAAAATGTATAGCAATCTTTGCAATAGGAACTAATTTCTCTGACAGCAGGACTCAGTCAGAGGACTAAAAGTGGCTTTTGACCTCAGACCAGCCAGATGAATGAATGAATGAATGCCTGGATGGATGGATAGATGGAGCAGTGGAGCAGAACCTCTGGAACCACTCTGGATCAGGAAGTCCTGTTTATGCGAGGCTGTCTGGGTTTTGTCGCAGGATCCTGGAGGTCAGAGTGGCGGGGCTGGACATTGGCAGCACTCAGACCACACATCAGATTACAGCACTTCAAATCACATCAGCCTCCATTATATTCCGGGTCATTACATCACATTAGGCCAGACACTGATCCCAGATCTGATTAGAACCATCGATCCCTGCAGGGCGGGCAGAGGCAGGAATCATATCAATCCACACTACATTTCCCATCATGCACCTGACAGTGTCAACAGTAACTGGAGAGGTCCACAGTGTTTCCCTTATCTCTTTTATCTGATCGGTGCTGGTTCTGCTCATTTTCTGGTTCTGTGTGGTAAAATTCTCTCTGCAGTTGAATAGTGACATCATCCAAGGTGTCTCACCTGTGTGTCTCTGCAGGTATCGCAGATCGCTGCACAGCTGTGAAGTATCACTTCTCTCAGCCAATCCGATTGAGAAACATCCCACTGAATCTGACCAGAACCATCCAACAGGACGAGTGGCACCTGCTACGTGAGTCTCCTCCCCCCCCCCCCCCCCCCCCCCCCCCCACACACACACATGCAGGAAGTGAAAGTTACCTGCGAACGGATGACACCTGTGTGACATCACTCGGCACTGATCACAGCAGCTCTGCTTCCTGCGTTGCCTGTCGTCATGGAAACATATCATGGCGGTTATGTAACAGAGGGGGTGAGCAGGACCCGTTACCATGGCAATACTCTCTGTGTTTCTGAGCCTCATTAGACACAGAATCAGATGAAAAGATGTTTTCCTGTTTAACTAGAAACCAACAGAGAGAGCAGAGCCAGAAACTGTACTTTTCAAACACGGAACTTGTTTGATATTGTAGGTCCATACATAAGCGCTCAGCAGAACCACACAGATATATAACTATCTATGTTTGTCGTCCTCAGATCTGCGGCGCATCACAGCGGGCTTCCTGGGCATGGCGGCGGCCGTCCTGCTGTGCGGCAGCATCGTGGTGTCTGTGGGATTTTTCTGGGAGGAGAGCCTGACACAGCATGTCTCCGGCCTGCTTTTCCTAATGGCAGGTAACTGTCTGTGTCTCCCCCTGCTGATAGCAGCGTAGGTCTGCAGCACATAGCTGTGCCGAAGGTCACACTGAGGGGTTATGGGAGCTGCGTCCTTCTCTCTGACACACAGCTTGAATAGACTTCAGTACCACAGCTGTGGTTATTATTACAAATACATCAAACTCTAAGCAAATTTTTTCCACAAGGTGCCTGATATTTGATGCGACTCTTACACAGGCTGTGCTCCTGCTGCTTTTAAAGGCATCCATGACTAGTTGAACATGTTGGCTTAATTTGTTATAACTTACCTTCTAATATAAGAATTCATACCAAAAAAACTCATAATTACTTCAAGAATTATATATCCTTTGTTATATTTTCCACCCATGGAGGTTGCTATTTTTCTCACCTGTGCAATGCATGCTGGGTTGTTAGTTCTGGTCTGGTTAGTTCTGGATCCTACAGAGTAAACACAGGAGGGCAAAGATTAGCAGAGATGTTTTTCATCCTATTGCATTTGTTTTTCATTCCCTCTTCCACAAATTTGATTCATTACAGGACCCTGCATTACAGGACCTAGCATACGTCGTTTACCCAGAATACACTGCAGCCTAAACAACACCGGTTGTGTAACCCTATATAGGGCATTCCAAAAAAAGAAAATTAAAAAACAATCCACTGGACTCTGTTTCCAAGTTTGAAGATTTTTCGCTTCCGATCCAGCAAGCTTTTTCAATTCAAAAAGTCAGGAGTAGGTTTGTGTCCGAGGTTTTATACATTAGCCCAACAAAGCCTTGTTTTTGTTTTGAAAACATGCAAATTGGAACAGACGAAGGGGTCCTTAATTTTCTTTTTTTTTTTTTGGAATGACTATGACCTGGAAGACTTCACCAAACTATATTGGCCATTATATAGTGGTTATGTCATTTTAAATGAGTGTCTGAATGTCTAGTGCATGAAAAATTAGTGGACTCGAAATTCTCACCATGCACCTTGAAAAGTAGTGATCATCCATGGTCATCAGACAAGCAGATATATCCTGGAATGCTTTGCGATGAGAGCTTCCCTCTCAAAGCATCAAGGGTTTTGTTATCACAGCAGCCAGCTGTCGATATCTGACAGTGGCAACAAATAACAAAGATGGCACAGGAACCATGCAGGGAGGTGGAGTCATGTGACAAATAGAGAGGGAAAAGTAGTGATCATCTGTCTGAACGGTCAGTTAACTGAGTTCACTATAAAGTCCACTATACAGTCGCCGCTCTATGTAGTGATTGAGGGATTTAGGGGTTAAGACGGACGTTCGGACACAGCCATGCTGATGTCTTTGTGACAATATTTTCTTACAAAATTACAAACACTAAACAGCTAACAGTCATACTTGCCAACGCTCACAATTTTCATGGAAGACGATTTTTTGATGTAATCTCCTTCCAAATTCCCGATTTTCCAGTGAAGGAAAAAGGAAAGCTTGTGGGATATATGCATGGGTGTTACGGATGTGGGGTATGCGTTGGACATGTCCCCTGGACTTTTTTCAGCTGTTACAACAGTTAATCCCGTTATCAGCATGCAGTAATTTCTTTTTCCGATTTGTCTTTGAATGCACCATGAGCATACGCATGCTAATGCAGAGGATCGAGATGTGATGCTGAGCAGAGCTGAACGTGAGCATCAGATTGTGTAGCAGCATTTTTTTATAAGCAAAGCACTTAATGTTGTGTAATGTTGTTTGCAAAATAGTTAAATTATTTCAAGGTAGAATTTGTAAAACAGGTATAAAAAAAAAATAAAATTGGAAAAATAAATTTGGATAAAAATTTTGAAAAAACAGCATACTGTAAAAAACATTTGCTGCACTTTTGCATGCAGATTATGAATTACTCTCAAACCCCTTGTTTTTTTTTATTGAGAAGGTTTTTGAAAGTTCATATTTGGAAAACTATTTTCTTTAACTTTACTTTTTTTTTTACACATGTTCTTTGCTTTCAACAGTCGCCATAAAGAAAAACAATTATGATCCTACAGTTCTCTCAAACTTTGGACCAATTTTAAAGTTCGCTTTCTCTCCAAAACTTTAGAAAAAGTGTTTTTAAGTACCTGCAGCTTCATGATATGCATGAGAAGCTGTCGGATTCAGAAAATGTAGGTTTGCAAATAAATAGAAATTGAGTCTACACAGGAAAGAGATTCAAGCAGCTTCTGCAGGAGCGGAAGGAAAAGGAATCCCCTCCTGCAGCCGTCTTTTATTAACAGAACATGACACATGGTTACAAACAGAGTATTGTTCTGACAGAACAATTGATCAGTTCATGAAGACAGAATGCTCCATCAGAATGACAAGGCAGGGTGGTCTCCTGACTGGATCATGAGACAGGAGTGGAGCATCCCCTTGCACAAATGTTTCATAAGCACACATTAATTTTATAATCATCATTGAATAAACCCAACTGAAGCTTTAGTCCGTTTTTCAGTCTTGTTACTGAAACTCGTCCGGATGTGCATTCATCTTTTTATAACTGCTGATTCTGGTAATCAAACTTTTTAAAATTCTTCTTGATTTTAATGCTGCTTTTGAATCGATAGATCACAATGTTTATTTATCAATGCTGGAGAAATGTTTTGGTATAAAAATCAAAATCTTAGATGATTTAAGTCCTATTTATCCAACAGAAATGTCTCCGTCGAGCTGTAATCTCATTTAGACCCTCAAGGCTCCATAGTGGGTCCTGCTTTGTAATCGTACCTGAAATACAACCTCTTGCGTGCAGACAACCATCAGGTCAACTTTTCTCTAAAATTTCAGTGGATTCCAGTCAGATGAGAGGCTACTAAATGTTTGGTAGATGTAAAGCTTCTTCATCTAAACTGTTAAAAAGTAGAGGTTGATAAATCTGAGCTGCTGGCTGGATGGACTCCTCTGGCTTTGTTGCCTTTAGGAATCTTGAGGGGATCTTTGATTTCTAAACTGATCTGTGCTGTAGTCCAGTCTCGTGTTTCTGTTCAGCGTTTTGAGGCCCATTGGTGAAATTTAAGGATTCTTGTCTTCGCAATGTAATTTCTTCTAGACTGTAGCACTGCAGCTGTCCCTATCTACTTCTTCTTCCATCCCCAAAAGTAAAGAGCATGCGATCTGGAAAACAAAATAGGAATTGCTTGAAAAAAGTATTTTAAAAACTTAAATTTTAGACTATAAAATCTGCAGAAAAAAAAGAATTTGAAACTAATAAAATCTGAAAAAACAACCAAGTTCGTTTAAAAAAAAAAAAGATGTTAAGTAATGGGCACTATTTACAAGTCTCCAAGTCAGGAGTGGGATTACATTTCTGGGAGGGTACAAAACTTTGTAGGAAACCAAATACGGGTCCAGCAAGAAGAGTCTGGATGTTCTGAAGTTCTTTTAGAAACCAGCATCTGTCATCAGTGAGCAGAACCTAAGACCTCTGCCGTGCTTTCCTAGTCAGATCTTTTTTTTCTCTGTTCTCAGGAATCTTCTGCACCATCTCCTTGTGCACGTATGCAGCCAGCGTGACCTATGACCTTTCCAGAAACCCGCCTTTCATCTACGGTCTTCCGGCTGACGTGGATCATGGCTACGGTTGGTCCATCTGCTGCGCCTGGGCCAGTCTGGGTCTGACTGTGGCCTCTGGCTGCCTTGGAACCTCCTTCCCTTTCCTGAGTCGGGCCGGAGCGCTCAGATCCAAAACAGCTCGGGAATCCTCAGTGTGAGCTGCCAGCTGTCGGTCAGGAGATTCTGGACAGTTTAGGCTCAGCTGCAGACCTACAGTTGTGTGTCGGACATTCGATCTGAGGTGGATGGGGTCACCTGTTTCTAGAGCCTTTGTGCAGCTTGGTGCCCCCTGGTGGATGTAAAGAAATAACTGTATGGCAGTTTGTTTTGGCTCTGAACCAAAAAGATTTACAGGATTTCTGTTAAGACATCCCAGCTGTGCATGGCCGCAGGTGACGTTATAAGCGTTTGAAGAACTTGATGAAATTGCTTCATCAGTATCTAAAAGTTTGGACTCCGTAACATCTCAGTTCTCAGAAAAGGTCAAGAGATTGTAAACAAATTCAGGGTAATCATCTCTACCCAGATCCATAACCTCTCCCCTATCTCAGTGGTTCCCAAAGTGTGGGGGCACGCTCCCTGGGGGACCTCAGTGTAATTTCAGTGACCAGTTACCTGCATTAATAGAATTTAACTGATTAGACGACCAATTTTAAGATGTTGTTAAAAAAAAAAAAACACTAATGCCATGTTGAATTATTTTATAAAGTAAAATAAACAAATCAAACAAAATCATTACACTTTGAAACTGATAAGATTATAGTTTGATTTATTGTAATATGTTTTACTGCAGTTGACTTTTATTTGTTATACTGTCAAAATATGTATGAGGTGGGGCGTGAAAACTTTATTTTAAATTAAAGAGGAGCCCACCAGAAACAGTTTGGGAACCACTGATCTATCTCATGATGACCAATCTAGGCTGTTAACCCATCTGAAAACATTAACCAATCAAAGTCGTTAACACATCCTAGAATGTTAACCTCTCTAAGTCGTTAAACATCCTAGACATTGACCAATCTAGGTTGTTTTACCCATCCTAGAATGTCAGCCAATCCAAGTCATTCATCCTAGAAATGTAGGCAATCTAGGTCATTTACCCATCGTAGAAGGTTACCCAACCTAGGTCATTAATGCATCCTAGGTCGACAGGATGGACGCCTGGCCTGGTAACAAGCTGAAATGTTCTGTTAGGATGATTCCAGCAGCTTCAGGTCAGGAATAGGCTGTCAGACACATTGGGTCTGGGAACTTTGGATCAGTACCCTCTGGAGATTTGGATCCCAGCTCAGACATACCTGTGTAAATACTGTAAATGTTCTGATCCTGTCAGTGATTATACCGAAGCTGTGTTCTGATTGTCGTGATTATTCAGCTGCGAGCTGAGCCACAAACTGTACTGAAGCGGACCGACAGGGTTTTATCCCTGTTTAGAAAGTTTATCAGTCAGACAGAGGACAAAGTTCTGTGTGGCTGACCCTGTCGCTGCTGCTCATAATGTTTTCTTTTCAGGTGTCCCTGAACAGAACCAAGTCAGTCTTACTGACCTATGTAGTTCTACTTTAGCTGAGGCAGAACCTGTGACAGTTGCTCCCCAGGTACTGCTGGATCTTCTGCTCACTGCAGAACTGGGAACTGAAGCCAGACTCCTCTGGTCCATCTCAGCTGTTAAGGTTCCTGCCCTCTGCCTCCCCATTCTAGCTGCAAACGTTCCTTTAAAGAACCACCCTACCAGCAGCAGCCTCCATTCGGGATCTTCGCCCGCTCCTGGATTCTGCAATGTCCTGTCCCCCCCCTGCTGGACTCTGGTCTTCTGGTGTTATTCTGATGTTCAACTGTAAATAAACAATGTAAACAGAACCAGAGCATCTGTCTCCTCTCTGCTTTGAGTTTAATTAATTTATTAAATGTATTTATAGAGGCATTTATTCAACCCAGCTGACTCTGGACTGTCGGACTGGGTCTGTTTTCTCTGAACCAGTGTCATACTGCTCTGATGAGGCCTCTTCCATTTCCTCATCACACTGCTTTGCTGCAGATGGTCTGTTTTCACAGCACTTCATTGGTCTTGCAAACGTGTGAATTCAGTCAGTGTGATTTTAGAGAAACTTCATTTTTAGAAGCTTTACCTGCTGTGAAGATCAGCTCTACGGGGTGCCCTGACTCATCAATGTTCCCTTCTAAAGAAGCAGAACCACAGAAAGAATGATAACCTGTTTGTGACAATGTTAAAACTAGTAATGTTGGAAAATCCACTGGATTTTTATAGAATCTAATCAAATAAAGTTCTTTAAAGTTATGTATTAAAACAGGAAGCTGTTTTAATACATAACTGATAACAACCTGCTTTACAGGGATCACATTGTCCAATATAATATTGATATATGCACTACTATGTATTAAATAACTGATTTGTTAGGTCCTCAGGTATGCTGATCTGTAATACAAACAGTGGAAAAGTTTCATTACAGGGTGTTCCTGCCTAAATAAAGAACTATCAATATGTAAAGATGAGATTTCCTCTCATGGGCAGTTTCATTCATTAACCTCAAAAGGACTTTATGGAATTATAGCTACTTGCTCAAGCTTGGTGCCATATGAAAGGACAAGGTCCAAAACTTGAAGACAAGAGTGTGGGTATGCTGATGTTTTGGACAAAGCCAGTTCATTTAGCATCAAAGGCTACATTTAGGTTATTGTTTTATAGGTAATGTGAGAATGAAATTAAGAGTAAGGTTCTGGTGAATGATATCAAACTGCAAACAGAGGTTGGTTTTAGATGGTGTATTTATCAGGATGTTTTTTCAACTGTCCAGTTCATACCTGCTGTGTGGAGTGAAATTGGTTATTGATGCATGCAAAATATCGTTTTGTAAATGGAAATTAAAGAAATCAAATCAAGAAATTAAAACTTAAAACAAATTTTAATCAACATTTTTACTGTTTTTCAGATTTTCTTTATTTTTATTTACAAGGTGCCCCCCCTCGAGCATTTTCACTGTTTTGTTTTTTTATTCAGTCATCTCAAACTTTGGTTTTTAGATAGACAGTGGTTTTTATTTGGATCGGCAAATCAGCTCTGTTGTAAAATCCACCTTTTATCACATCAGATGATTGGCCAAGGTCAAATATTTTCTTTCACAGCAGCACTTTGAAACAATGATTCATGCCTTTGTTGCATCTCAGCTAGATTACTGTTACGGCATTTATTCTAGGGTGAGCCAGTCCTCCCTTGCACGTCTCCAGTTGGTGCAAAATGCACCCGCACGCCTATTAACTGTAGTATGTAAGAACGAGCATGTAACTTCCACCCTGGCCTCCCTCCATTGGCTGCCTCTGCATTTTAGAGTTCATTTCAAGATAATTTTATTTTCTTTTAAGTCTTAAAATGGGTTGAACCCTCCCTACCTTACTGAGCTTCTCCACCCTTATGCTCCCACTCGGTGCCTCATGTCAGCTGACCTTCTGCTGTTGCAAATACCTAGGTCCAGACGGAGGCTCAGAGGAGACAGAGCTTTTTCAGTTGCTGCTCCAAATTTTGCAATGAGCTCCCCCTCCTCATTAAACAATCATCTTCACTGTCTATTTTTAAAACTTATCTGAAAACCCATTTCTATTTGTTGGCTTTCAGCACAGCATGAGACTCTCTGCGTTTTTGTGTTTTGTTTTATTGTTTTAGATGTGGCCTTATTTGTTTTACTTAATTTATTTTATTTGTTTTATTCGTTTAAACTTTCATGTTGATTTTATACATTTTAAATCTTTCTTGGTATGTACAGCACTTTGGCAGCTATGGTTGTTTTAAAGAGCTTTATAAATAAAAATCTTTAGAAAATTGAAAACATTATGTACAAACATGATCATGCTCTTCATCAGACTATTAAATACCAATGTGTTAAATGAAAGACTACTTTAGATCTGTTGCAAGACAGAACCTTCCATGTGGTCTTTGTTGAGCAGAAGTTTGGTTTGCATTGCCAGTATTATGTTGGACTGGTTCCTGGTGAATATTGGACTCCAGCAGGACTGTCCTCTGTCACTAGTCTTACTTGTAGCGTTATGGACAGGATATCTAGAAGCAACCAAGGGTTGGAGGGTGTCTGCTTTGAAGACCAGCGTATTGTGTCACTGCTTTTCAAGATTATGTGCTTCTGCTGACTCCTACCTGCCGTGACCTACACTGTGCACCGGGCCGGTTCGCAGTCAAGTGCGAAGCAGGCGGGTTGAAAATCACCTCCAAGTCTCAGGCCATTGTTCCTGACCAGAAAATGGTGCCTTATATCTTTCCTGTTGGAGGCGACTTCCTGTATCAGGTGTTGGAGTTTAAGTATGTTGGGTCCTGGTTACGAATGAGGGTAGAATGGAACATGAGATTAAAAGACAGATCAGTGCGGCTGTCGCTAAAATGCTGATGCTGCACCAGTCTGTTGTGGTGAAGAAAGAGCCGAGCAAATGGCAAGACTTTTAAGTTACTGGTCGGTCTACATTCCTACTGTCATGTATAGCCATGAAATCTGGATCATGACTGAAAGAATGACATTGTGGATGAAAGCAGCTGAAATTAGTTTTCACTGCAGGTTGCCTCAGCACTACTTTGGTCATCCACCAGAGGCTCAGAGTAGAGCTGCCTCTCTTCCACATCAAGAGGACTTAGCTGTAGAGGTTCAGCAACCTTTTTAAATGCACCTGTAACACCTCCCTCATCCCATTTGGAGGAGACCCAGGGGATGACCCAATACATGATGGAGGGACTAAGTCACTTTGCTGGTCTGGGAGTGTCTCTGGCTTTCTGGGGAGAGGGCTCTCTGGTTGTCCCTGACGAGACTGCTATCCTTTTGACCCGGTCTGAGATAAAGCGGAAGACACAGGTACGAGACAAGGAGTATGAACTGGTTGATTTAAAGGGATAAGCTGATAGTACGGACTGGTTTATTTAAAGCAGGGGTGTTCAAGTACAGTTCTCAAGAACTACTCTCCTGCAACTTTTTGATGCGCCCCATTTTTAACACACCTGAAACAAATGAGTGGCTCGTTACCATGCCTCTGCTGGGCTAAATGAGGGGACTTTCGATTCCGGTGTGATAGGGAAGAGCTGCATCTAAATGTTACAGGATGGTAGTTCTTGAGGACTGGATTTGAGCACCCCTGATTTAAATGGATAAGCTGAGGGTACGAACTGGTTGATTTAAAGGGATAAGGTGGTGGTACGGACTTGTTTATTTAAAAGGATAAGCTGAGGGTACGGACTGGTTGATTTAAAGGGCTAAGCTGGGGGTACGATCTGGTTGATTTAAAGGGATGAGGTGGGGTATGAAGAAGTTGATTTAAAGACAAGCTGTGGAAACTGATCTAATGTTGCATCCCATTAGTTTGCACGGCCTTTTGGGGTTTCCAAAGGAGTTATTTCCAGGTTCAGTTAGCAAATAAAATATTTCTAAAACTGATCTAAAGTAGCTTTCAATAAACTGCTGAAAGAAAATGTGCTTAAATGTCAGAAGAGTTTTGAGTCATGAGCAAACTCTGAAGGGATTTTACTAACAGATGTGAGGCATATACTAACAGATAACTTTATTAATAACATATAATTTTATTCATAAAGCATTAAAAAACGGTTCCACGGGAAGACGGAACTGTTTGGTATTAGTTAAACCCGGGTATGAAACAAACAGAACTGCAGAAACAGAAAACACGATCACTGCAGTACCGCGGCCGGCCACGCGCACTCAGGCGCGCACACTTACCAGTACCCCACTAATGTACGTCAGGAATTTGTAGAGAGCGCATGCGCAGCAGTGTATGGTGTACGGTACCGCCACAGTGACAACAACCACGGCCGTTTGATCGGTGAGTGTCCACCCGCTTGGCCCCGGAGCCAGAGCCTGACAGAAACCCGGCCTGGCGCTCACATCCGGAAGAGAAGACGCCTCCAGGAACTGCGGTGTCTGTGGGACCCAGCAGTACCGAGCTAAGCCGACCGAACCGACCCAGCTGCTATTGGCGCCCCTCTGGAGCCTAGAGAGCCAGACACCGGCAGCTGCGGGCCGTCAGCCCGGAGAACCGGAGGGTGCCCGCCGCTAGCAGCCCCCATGCTAACAGGCTAGCAGTACCATGCCCTCCTCCCTCTGAACCGAGCCGAAACAACACCGCGCTGAACCAAACCGGGGAGCTAACGACCAGTGTAGCGTCCGGACACCGCTCACCCTCCGTGGAGCGGCCGAGGATGGTCACGGGGACAGGGTCCGCTTCGGAGGATCGTCCCGGCTCCGCCCGCCCTGCTGGACCCGGACACTGCCGGACTTGGTTTATGTAGCCCGGCTAACCGAGCGAGTTGGTCCCGCTGCGGGGCTGCTGCTCTTGGCCCGGGCTGCAGACATGCAGGCCGCCCAGCCGCAGTACGACTTCTTCAGCGAAGACAACGCTGGCAAGTGGAGAGGCCTGCTGGTTCCGGCCCTGGAGAAGGTGCTCAGAACACACACAGAACCAGACCCATACACAACCCTCACTTCTCTAACAGCCAAAGACCAAACAAAAAGGACATGGTAGCAGACTAGAACCAGAACAACACAGTGACACGGTTTCTTGAATGTGCAGTGGTTGGATGAACTAAGTCCACCTTCTGGACCATGAGCCCATCTAAAATTTCTGTTGTCATGGTTACTCTCAGGTTGTACAATATTCAGCACCAGAATCTGTTCAAATGTGTGTGTCGTTTCCATGACAACCTGTGATGTCACATAGGAGGAGAGTGAGCTCCTGAAGTTCGCAGCTCCCTCTTTCCAACCAGAAGCTCCCTGATGTCCTGCAGGTTCCACATTAGGCTGATCCATGTACAGATAGAACCAGGCAGTGGTTCTCTTTGGTCAGAAAGTTGAAAATCAGTTCTGACTCCGATGAGACCAGAAACTCCCCGTGGTTCTGGAGACAGATGATATCACCTACTCCTGATGCTCCTCGCTGTATGTTCCTTCTTCTCTGAGAAGTCCAGCTGCTTGTCTCAGCTTCCTACAGGAAGTAAGCTGTACTGACCAGATGTGGTCCAGCTGAGCCTGCACGTACAGCTGTGCAGCTCTTCTTGAGAGATTCAGCTGAGGCTACAGCTCCTAGTTGAGGAACCATCTGCAGATGGGCCCTCTCTGTGAGCTGTAGGCTGATCTGTTGGTTCTCTGCTTCCTGTTTTTGTGATGTCACGGATACTTAGCCAATCAGCTCTACACAGCTGCTAGTTAGAGCTGTAGCTATAGAAGGAAATTTGTTCCAAAAACACTTTTTATTAATGGACGTTTTAAAAAACACATTTTGAAACTTGAAATGAAAAAAAAAAAGGATTCATTAATGAAATATAGATAAACATTGTTTATCAACAAGTTTTTAAAATACTTTTTTCGATTGTTTTCTACACATTTTCTATTTTCCATTTTTTTAAAATTCATATTCATGTTTTTCAAATTAAGTTTTATGACTTTTCAAATTGCGTTTTTACAGATCCCATTCTATACAGCTCCGGGATGGCATTTCCTCTGTAGTGAGGAGTAAAGACGCATTTCGATTGCATTTCGTTTGGAGAATTTTTTGTTCAGTTTTAATCTGGGGTTCCCTCAGCATGTGTACCAGATCAGCTCAGGGCTCCACCCCTGCTGCTGCCAAAAGTGGACTACTAGAATAAAATCAACGGTTACTGTTGACACAAAGTTAAGTCCTGCAGCTTAATTTGGCTAACCGACCGAGCTAAAAGAGGATAACCTGTTAGCTACTGAGCAAAGCTAGCTAGTTTTACCGTTTTGCTGTTTTACCCTGGGGGGGAAAAAAAAAAATCAAAAAGTAATTTAAAGTATATTTTTTTGTTTCATATATATGCCTGTAATGAAAAAAGTTTTTGAGTTTTTAGAATAATTCTGTCAATTGTTTTCTACTTATTTTCCACTTTTTATGCATATTCATGTCTATCAGGTTAAGTTTTATGACTTTTCAAATTGCATTTTAACAGATCACATTCTCCTCAGCTATGGGGATGGGCTTTCCTCTGTACTGAGGAGTAAAGATGCGTTTCGATTGGTCTGCACAGACGTTAGTAACCGCTTTTATTGGTCAAGAGTGAGCGTTTTTGGGGCATTTGGCTCTAAATGAAGAGACTTTTATCTATGAAACCCATTTCGTAAAACCAAATCTGAAAAAAGGAAAGTATTAAATCTGTAAAGGAAAAAAAACATTAGAAAAAATTAAAATCTGAAAGTTTTATTAAAAATGAACTAATATTTTAGAAAACTTTATCATTAAAATGTTTCTAGTTTCATTTCAAAATTTACAAAATACTCCCCCCCCCCCCCCCCCCCATTTTTATTTACAAAACACATTCTTTGCTAGCAGCAATACTGGAGCAAATTTATCTTCATATATTTTGCCCTGTTCTAAACTTTTTTTAGGTCAGATGATCTCAGTGGGTAAAGGTTATGATTGTTGTGGAGCAGGCATGTTTTCAAATCAAACATTCTTAGCATAATCACAGCTTGATGGTTCTTGTTCTGGTTCTGCCTGTTTCCAAGAGTTCTGCAGTTGGTCCTGCTGATCACAGATCAGACGCTGTTTTGATGGGTTTTGGTTTAGGATGGGTTAGTGGTTAAATCTGGATTAGTCAAAACCCAGTCCTGTAGGATTACTTTTGCCTTAGTGGGCGTTTCTGTGTCTGTGGAACTGAGCCTACCCACAATAAACCGATAAACCACACCAACATCAGCTTAGTTCAGTTTAACTATGGTTTATACTCAGAATAAATGTAGGGCGCTAAACAAGTCATAGTAAGGTTCAAGAATAAAAAATAAATAACAATTTGACCAGAAAATTATTTGGAAACTGAAAAAAGCAGATGTGAAACGGAAAACTGTTCTTTAATCTAAAAAAAAAAAAAGAATACTTAATTATTCTATTCTTTGTTGTTATGTTCTTGGCTTTACATATTTGTGTTTTATCTATTTTGTCTCAACATCTTTTTCTTGTTTTTATACTAACTAACATAGCGCTTTGTGCACCAAATGAATAGTTAAAAAGTGCTTTATAAACACACTTTGAAAACATGTTTGAGACTTAAAAAACATAAAACAAAAAATAATGGAACCAAAAATTATTGTTTAGGTTTCATTAGGTTTCAGCGGGTCATTAAAGGTAATTTAATTATTTTTAAAATTAAGGCCTTCATTGGCATTAAGATTCACTAAATGTGATTTTCATGGCATTTAAAATGCTTTATTTAAGAAAAAAAAAGTTTATAAAAAACAATTTCGTCAGATATATTATATTGTGATATATTTGCGCAGAACTGCTTCCGGTTGATCGTAAAGCCGTATGATCGGAAAAGATATGAGAGTCATGGGTTCTTGTTGATGGCATTAAAATTATGAAGAGCATTATAAAGCACGGAATTACAGTTACTCGTTCCTGTATAAACCCAGTTTTCAGATTTATTTATACTATTTTTTAACTTTGAGAATTTTTTGTTCAGTTTCAAACTGGGGTTCCCTCATTATATGTACAAGATCCGCTCAGGGCTCCACCCCTGCTGTTGCCATAAGTGGACTACTAGAATAAAATCAACGGTTGTTTTTAACACATAGTTAAGTCATGTAGCTTAATTTTGCTAACTGACCAAGCTAAAATAAGATACCCTGTTAGAAACTGAGCAAAGCTAGCTAGTTTTACTGTTTTACAGTTTTGCTGTTTTACCCTGGGGAAAAATATCAGAAAGTAGTTTAAAATATTTTGTTTTAAAGTTTCATATATATATATATATTTCTCTAGTTTTAAAAATGTGTTTTTAGAATTATATTTTATTTTATGTTTTGAATTTAAGTTTTTTTAGTTACAAAAGCACAATTCAGTATTTTTTTTTACCTTTAAATGTCAGTTTCAAATGATCAGTTTCTTCACTGATCATTTATTTTAAGTAAAAAAAAAATGTTTTGATTAAACTTTATGGCACCACTTCAGTTCCATATAGATGCCTTCTAATCAACTGTTGAAATAAATTCCTTTGTATAATCCTATCAGTCATACAGCAGATCCAGTTCCATTCATTCAACCTGGTTAAGGTGTTTCTTGTGCTTAAACAGGTGTTGTACCAGGTGCATCCGAGCCTGAAGTCCCAGCAGGAGGCGCTGCAGTACATCGAGGATTTGATCCTGCAGCTGCTCAGCATGTTGTGCCAGGCTCAGCCGCGCACCGTACAGGATGTGGAGGTGACGCAGCACCAGCACACACAAACACACATGCTCAGCTTGCTTGTAAACGGATTCATTTGACGGATCTACTTAAATAAAGTTGGTTTGAAGGCAACCGGCCTGCAAGAACAAGCGTGCCCCCTGATGACATCACACAGTGGGCGTGGCCTGCTTCTCCCTTCCAGCTGATGGCGGCGGCTGTGAAAAAATAAAAACAAGGTGCTGTTTGGAGAAACACTGCTGATTGGCTGTGTTTCTCCCACTAACCCTGCCCTTCAAATTTACCCCGCCCACCTCCTCTATACCTGCTGTTTCCGCTGTGTTCCTGTGTGGTGATGTGTTTGTTCCGTTTAGCCAATCACAGCCATGATGTCATTCCCATATGGTGCACATCATGGGACAGGGCGTGTGACCTTACAAATCAGCTGACTGGCTGCAGTCAGGGTCAGGTGATGTCTGGACCAGAGCCCTATTGATAGGAGAGTTCTGCTAGCGAGAGAGCAGGAGAATTGGGTTGCTGTGGCGTCCAGTAGTTTGGGCCATTTAAAGAACAGGCAGAACTCTTACAGATACTCATGTAATTTTTTCACAAAATTCTTACTCATCATGAGAAAGTTTACTGAGAGGTTTTTCTCCATATAACAATTCTGTTGTTAGCCATGGGAAGTTTGTTTTTTAATCTACACCCTGTTTTAACCATATTTTGTTGACTTATATGTAAAGTTAACGTTTTTTTGAAATGATAAAAGATGAGAACAACCTAAATATGATTTTCTACTGCAGTGCTATGCTAACATCTATCGTGATGCTAGCAGGAAGTACCCGCAAACTATTATGCGTTGCTAGCCTGATAAACCAGACTAAATGTGTAATTTAGTCTGGTCCCGATGAATGAGACATCGGAAGATTGTTGATGAGACCAACCCTTGTCTTTCAAACCATGTCTGTGCCTATTGGCCAACGCTCTCACCAATGCGTGCAACTGACTGTGACGTAGTAAGCACGACAGGAAGCTGGTGGGGGAGTGTAAACAAACAGCCTGTCGGTAAAACAGCGAATACGTCCTCCTTAAAAATGAATGAGCGTAGAGTCTCTTCCTGCTCACGTTTCAGTTGATTGACAAACTAATGATTGATAAGATCAATCAACTCTAGAGTCATTTATTAATCAATTAGTTGCATCCCTAGCATGTAGGTTTTCCTAATTTAAGTTTGAAGCACCTAAAATTTGGTGGGTGATTTGGATATTTATTCATGTATAAAACCGTCAACCTCTGCCTCCTGCCGAGAGATCAGGGATATAGCTGAGCTTTGAAAGTAGAACTAAAATAAGACACACACAAAAATAAAAACGGTATTTGTGTAATATGAAAAAAGTCTGAAACCCTGCAGAAGAAGAAGAAAAATAGTATTTACGCTCACACAACACCATGAGTGGACCACCAATGGGAAGTTGGTTCATTCTTTGATTCAATTTAATTTAGTTTATTTCTATAGCACTTATTCAAAATACATGTCACCTTAAGACTCTTTAGAGAGACAATTCAATCAGACAGGGCAGACGAGTTAATATGAGGAAAAAGAGAGCACATAAAGATAAAAGCAAAATCCTACAAAACAGGAGAGTCATCAGAACTCTGGCTGCATGATTTTGCATCAACTGAGGGATTTAAAATGCATTACATGGAGTTCCTGATAGTAAAAAACAATAACAACCTTGAAATAACAAAAGCATGGTCTCGTTTTTCAGCATCACGCCTGGATAAAATTGTTCTAAGAGCAAAGTCTGAACTATAAGGAGAGGTGTGATTAAAGATCACCAGCAGGGGGCAGTAAGCATCCACAGCAGATCTCCTTATGTGTGAATGAAGATTTGTACCATTGTTGTTACAAAAAAACATGATTTATAAATGGATGTTAGAAAAAAAATGAAATTCATGAATAGGAAAATTGAAATCAAATCCTAATAAAACAAGGTTTTAAGAGAAAATGTGCACATTTCTCATATTGTATTTTTTAAATAAAAAAATTCTTGTAAAAGTTTTTAAAGATATATTTTTATTTTTTGCAGATTTTATACTTACAAATTACATATTTTCAAGTTTCTGTTTTTCGGATAGCATTTTAGGAATTGCATTCTTTACAAATTGCATTTTACTGATCACATTCTCTACCCTTCAAGTTCAGTACAAACTCTTAATTTTTGAACAATGCAAATGTTGTTACTATAACATCCAGCTGACCAATAGGAGGAAAGCCGCCCCCAGGAATGAAGATGCAATTTGTGAAACCTAATCTGAAAAAAGAGACATTTGAAATAATGAAAAAAAATAGGAATAAAACATGAGAAAACAAAGTTTCAATAAAGTTTTTCTGTTTAATTTCTTTATAACATTTTCTTCCAAATTTCCATTTACAGAACATTTTCTTTGCAACAATAATGGAACAAAATTAACACCATAGATATTAACACACATGCAGGGAGCAGTGTGTGTTCTTGGTCTTATCTGAAACCTCAGGTGGCCCATGAAGCAACGCTGGTCGTTCCTCTGACCTTAAGGAGAGGCACCCTAATGTGGGGCACTGCCATTTTTTTCAATCCACACAGGAAGTTGTTTAATTAAGCTAAACATTTAAATCTTAATTACTAAATTATTTTATTTCAAAACTTTATATAAATGTATGAGTTTTAACTTGTATTCTAATTCTGAGGCAGTTTTTTAAAATAGATTTTTTTGATATTTTGTTAGATAAATAACCCCCCGCGGTTAGATGTTTAAAAAAAATGTTTTTTATCTACTCGATCGCCTTTATTTTGGACAGTTAAGTTTGTCAAACCTAAACCTGAGGTCTGTGGACCTAATACCTAAATCTGATTTAACTCCTTTGGTTTCCCCCCTTCCCTGATGGCTAATTATAATCCCACCTACGGTGAGTGGAGTTAATACGGAGTCACTGAATTCCCCTTGGGACAGACTTCGATTTCAGGACCTACTTGATTGTAAACATGGCGGCACCCTGCTCCCTGCAGAATCAGTAAAGGGAATCTGGCTTGAAATTTGCCAGATTGCAGACAGATAAAGGATGAGTCTGTGTTCAGAGCCTCCAGGTACTTCGAGTATGGCACTCAGTCTAATCTCAAGCAGAGAGCAACATTTTACGGTTGATGGAGTCAAATCTAAACTCTTGACATTGGAACGCTGCAGGGATCCACTTTGGATCCACTGTTTTTCCAATATGACATGAATGACCTTCCTGACTGTGCCACCTTTGCAGATGATACTGTTGTGTATCCATCTGCTTTAATTGCAGCTTTGGTAGGGCACCAGTTGACACAGGACTCGATAAGAACAAGAACCTTTGAAATATACAGAGATTATCTAATTCTGAAAGAAGTCAAAGAAACTAAATGCTTTGAAATCATTTTTGATCATAACTTGGAAGTTTGAAAAGTCCAACCCAGGGTTTGTGTAAGAGTTTGAAAATAAATCTGCTTCTATTTTATCAGAACAGATGCGTCCCATGAAGCTGCATGCAGTGGTTCTGTCCCTCCCCCTCTATACTAAATCCCTTTTTGTTCTACAATCAGCCAACCGAGGTCTTAGAGACTGATGACATCACTGTGATGAATTTCTGTCTGACCTTTGAACCCTGCCACTAGAGCATCAACCTCTGGAGCTCTATGACGTGAAACGTTCACATTTTTAGTGGAGACATACAGCTGTGCAGACCTGCTCTGGAGAAATGAATAATTTTCTTAATATTTCTGATTTTAGTCGTTTTTCTACCATCTGCCGGTCGTTGAGTCTTAGCATGTCTGTGAATTCACGAACACTCACGGGAATGCGGTAAAAGACCCGATGGCTCTTCTCCTTAGAGACTCTTCTTGTGGAAAAAAATCTGCTCATTCAGTTTATTTGGGCCTCGGGTTCTTGGATGTTAAATCACTTTAAAGGGTCTACAGTTTAGCACAGGCCGTCCCATTTACCTCTCTGACCTCCATCGATATGGACTGTTGCGTCTCGTTCGTCTCATTTACTCCCCTCGCCTTACTTAATTGTCCTCCAGGAGCGGGTCCAGCGGAGCTTTCCTCACCCCATCGATAAGTGGGCCATCGCAGACGCTCTTGCCGCCATTGACAAGAAGAAGAGGAAGAACCCGCTGGCTCTTCCTGTGGATAAGATTCACCCGCTGCTGAAGGTACCGGTGCTCCTCTCCTTCCTCTGATCTCAGCTCCTATTCCGACTCATCTCAGTCTCCCGTTATTCCTTCGGTTCAGGAGGTTCTGGGCTACAAGATCGACCATCAGGTGTCTGTGTACATGGTGGCAGTTCTGGAGTACATCTCGGCAGACATCCTCAAACTGGCGGGGAACTATGTGAGGAACATCCGCCACTATGACATCACCAAGCAGGACATCACTGTGGCCATGTGTGCCGATAAGGTCAGGGGACACTCAGTGGAGCTGGGTCGGGTTTAACAGGGGTCAGCCGGTTCCTCACTCGTTTCTGGGTCTCTCTGTATATTTGTACTCGCAGGTGTTGATGGACATGTTCCACCAGGACGAGGAGGACATCAGCCTTTTCCCGCTTTTAGACGAGGAGCCTTCAACCAATGAGGAGCAGAGTTACTACGATCTGGTGAGGAGCTTCATGGCGGACATTCGGCAGTACCTGCGGCAGCTCAACCTGCTCCTCAGGGTCTTCAGAGAGCCCTTCATCTCCAGTCCCATGCTCTTCTCACAACACGTACGTATCCAAAGACAGATGCACGGCCGTCGTCTCGGTGGGATCTGGTTCTGAACGGTTGGTTTGGTCCCGCAGGACGTGGACAGCATATTCAGCCGGATCGTGGACATCCACGAGGTGACGGTGAAGCTGCTGGGTCTCCTCGAGGACACGGTGGAGATGACGGATGAAGGAAGCCCTCATCCTCTGGTGGGAAGCTGCTTTGAAGACCTGGCTGAGGTTTGTGCGATCATTGGTTGGTTGGTCAGGTTTTCCAGGCTCTGGGTCATCTCTGATTTGATTGGCAGGAGCTGGCCTTTGACCCCTATGAGACCTACGCTCAGGACGTCCTGCATCCTGGTTTCCAAGAACATTTCCTTAGCCAGGTGACCAAACCAGGAGCTTCCCTCCACCTGCAGGTAAGATGGGGGCAGATGATGTGAATAGTGACGGATATGATGATCTGACTATTGATGATGATGATGGTAAATTCTTCCTCTGTTTCAGTCCATCTGTGTTGGTTTCAAAGAGGCTGTTCGTTACGTTCTGCCCAGGCTGCTGCTGACGCCCGTCTACCACTGTCTGCACCTATTTGAGACGCTCAAGGTGAGGCACCGGTCCGCCATCAGTTTCTAAACATGCTCATCTTCATCCTCACTAATGATGATGATTCCTCCTACTTAAAGCAGGACTATGAACCTTAACCCTTCTTCATCCACATCTGAATCAAAGAACAACTTGTAGATCGGTTTAGACAAGTAGATTAGCTTAAAAACATATTTATGGAAGATGAAACGGTCCCTAGAAATCCCTCTAAGCGATAATCTGACCCCACTGTGAGCGCCGCCAGTTAAGCGGACTAAGAACCATCGCCACAGCTTTATCCTCAGAAGGAACCGAGAACATCTGGATTGTTCTGTCTGTTACAGACCTTCTCTTAACACCTGGTCAGACTTTCACCATGTTTCTGCCTCTCCTCTGTCCTCAACTCTCATAACCCTGGACATGCTATTGACCTGAGGTTAGATGGACAGGGATTGTCGAAGAATCAACCAATCAGTGGACCCGATGCTAGGATTAGTGTTGTCCAGCTGCTTAATTCGTGTCCCTCATTTGGACATCGGCGTGTCTCTGATGTAAGCGGAACATTAAACAGAATAAAGCATTCAAACAGCTGCTGGTTTCCAGCCAGACCCGTTTCTGGCCGGTCCGGGTCCGGTCTGGGACTTTCCATTGTGCTGCTTTAAGCTGCTTTATTCCAGCTGAGCTGAAATCTCTGAAATTCCTTCAGTCATGTTTTGCAGATTATTGTCCGGCTGAACTGGTCGGAGAAGGGCGGGAGTATTAATCCTGATCCGTTTCTGATCCGAGACTCCAGACACTGGTTCTGAAACAGTCAAGAGACCCCTGGTGTCCGAGCTGCTTCCCTGCGGGTTCCCAATGCTCATTAGCATGCAGCGTTCCTGTGCAGGTGGTGCTGATGCTCTGTTCTTCTGGGTTTCCATAGCAACTGGAGGAGAAGAGTGAGGAGGAGGAGGATAAGGAGTGTCTGAGGCAGGCTATCACAGCTCTGCTTAACCTGCAGTCCAGCATGGAGAGGATCTGCTCCAGGAACCTGGCAAAGAGGAGGCTCAGGTAAGAGCACAGCTGAGAACACCTTCGTACACCAGGAGGAGCAAACGGACCATCTCTGATAGCTCCTCCTATCCCTGACCCCCACTGTCTCCTTAAACATATCCTAAGTAGATGTTTTCCTTCTAACTAACTTTTTGTCAGCCTTTATATTAGCCGCATAGTTAACTCCTCATTAAATCAAAGGGTCTGCTACACGCAAAAACATCACCATGATTAAACTGGCAAACTGAGACAACAACATCCGTGATCATGGTTAAAATGTCTCTGATCAGTTGGAACGTGTGTTAAAACATGATAAAATTATGAATGTGATCAGACTCAGAAAACGTGTGCAGAGAATTAAAGCATGAATGAACAGTTATCACAGTTATGATTAGTTAAAACAAGTATGATCGCTTAGAACATGGGATTAGTTTGAACATGTATGATCGGAAACATCACCATCTGACCAAAGAAATTAAGTCTGAAAACAGATTTCTGGATGGTTCTGGTTAATTCTAGGGGTGAAGAAAAAAATCGTTTTGAGCTCAAATCGCATTTCTAACATTTAAAGATTCAGAATCAATTCTCATTTTCTTTAAAAACGATTGTGAGCTACTGTGTTTATTGCCGCTAAAGTATGGAGGACAAAGAAAGAAAAATTCAACCACCTCCGCGGTCTTTAAAAGCAACCATTTGGAAACACTTTGGATTTTACTTTCAACCCGGTAAGAAAGGGCTTGACATGACTCATGCTATTTGCCAAGATTGCAACGGTAAGGTTAAGCATTTTGGGAGTACTTCAAATCCCCGTTCTCATCACGAAAGACATCACCCAGAGTTTGTTTTGAATCGTAAATTAATTGTTTCTGACTCGAATGGTTTGGATTTAAAAGAATTGGAAAAAAATCGAATTGTGACCCCAAGAATCGATTCTAAATCGAATTGTGGGAATCCCAAAGATTCACAGCCCTAGTTAATACCGGAGTTCAGGTCTCTAGAATGACTCCTGGTCTTACAGAACCATGTCTCTAGTTCTGACCAAGCAGAACCCAGGAACAGCCTCAGGATCTGCAGCTGAGCAGCCAGCAGGGCCCCTCCCATCCTCTGTTTCCCGTTGGATCAAAATAAACCAGGAGGTGGTAGGGGGGTAGGAGGACAGGGCTGGGTGGTGCCGGTGTTGACAGGAAGCTCCGGCAGGCTGGGGCGGAGCTTCCAGGCTGCTTATTGTTCTCAGTCAGAAAAGAGCTCAGAGGAGTAGAGAGAAAAACCTGCTGCTGGTCCAAAAAAGTTTGAGAATCGGATCACGGAGGAGACGGGGACGAGGAGGACAGATGGACAGGTGGAGATGCGGACGTAGGTTGGGCTTCATGTTCTTTGTGTTTCTGCCTGTGGGCACTAGTGGGGGGCTGTTTAAACCTGTTGGGGTCAATTCAGAACCCTGAAAAGATCCATTCTGACCTGGGGTCATACCTGGACCTGGAGATCCTGAGTTCTTTATTTATCTCCCAGATCATTTGTTTTCCTCACCATCTTATCTCGACCTTTAACATTTGACCTTCTAACTGAGACATGTAAAGTTTGAGGTGGAGCTCTTTGGGTTTTTGGTCATTTCTGCTAACTGGACATACAAACTGTGTCATTAGAACTTCGACCCACAAAGCCGGTTAGAGAGCAGATGTGGACCTGCGACTCCCTTCTCGCCACCATATCTGTTATTTTTACAGACAGGCATCCTGATAGGAACCTGAATCATTCTCTAAACTGAACCTGTGCCTCTGATAACATAATCCGCATAGTAAGCCTGTTTCTGGGCCACTTTCTTTCCCTGGATGATGTCAGTTACGAGTCGGGTTGAGAAAATAATCCATATCTTGATATAATCAACGCTAAAAAGAAATCAAATATCAAAGCTATTTTTTTTTATTGAGGTGAAAAACTTTCAAGAAGACGTTGCCTTTAGCTCCATAAAAGATCTAAGAAATGGTTTCTTCTCTACATTATATTTCTGAGATTCAAGCCAGAAGAAAACCGTAAAGCAAAACGAGAGAAAACATAAAAAGTATATGGGGCCTTGTTTCCGACTTAAGACGCAGTTATGCATGATCCATGTATGTTTCCACACGGAGACAAAGGCTAGGTTCACACTGCAGGCCTTGATGCCTAATTCCGATTTTTTTTTTTTTCTGAAACCTGATTTTTTTGTGTTGCCGTTCACATTTCCAGATATATGCGACTTGCAGAGATGGCAAAAGTACTCACTTTCCGTACTTGAGTAAAAGTACAGATACTTGTGTTAAAAAATACTCTGGTAAAAGTGGAAGTACTGATTAAACTTCTTTACTCAAGTAAAAGTAACAAAGTACAGGCTTGTAAATTTACTTAAAGTATAAAAGTAAAAGTAGAAAACACTTTTTTCATGCCGTTGCCAAATTTAAATGGATGTCTGCCAATAGGACTAGATCTCCGTTGTGTTCATTTTCAATCATCTTGTCATCCATACTGCTATGCTAACGCCACTGCCACCAATGCTGCAATGATTTGCCGCGAATGAATACAGCCGAATCTGTCGATTCAATTCAATTCAATTTCAATTCAGTTTATTTATATAGCGCCAAATTCACAACACATGTCATCTCAAGGCACTTTACAGTTCAACCAGATCATACAGTCAAATTGATACAAAGTTTTCTATCTAAGGAAAACCAGTTGATTGCATTGACTCATTGACTCAAATACAATCCCTCACACTAAGCATGCTTGTAGCGACAGTGGAGAGGAAAAACTCCCTTTTAACAGGAAGAAACCTCCAGCAGAACCAGGCTCAGTGTGAGCGGCCATCTGCTGAGGCCGACTGGGGTTCAAGGAGACAGAAGCAGAGATACAAAAAGCAGCTGTAAAAGGCGGCCCCGTCCAGGAAACACACAGCCAGGCAGACGAGCTCCAAGGCAGCTCCCATGCCAGAGGACGAAGAGAGCACATCCACTCAGTCACGGCCAGAGAAACAGGACCACACTGGAAAACAGGCCAATCTCCAACATCTACAAACAAGGGTGTTGATGGAAGCAGCACAGCTGATGTTTCTTTCCTGGATGACGTCACAGCCAAACAGGAACAGACGAGGCAAAGCTACTCTGAGGAAAAGCAGAGAGAGCAGAACGTTAGAGATTCATCTTGTAGTGGTGTGTCAAATGCAACGTAGATTCCCATTCAATTAGATTGAATTTGGTATTTGTGAGAAAACGGCTCGCCAGCTCCCGTCTCACGTCAGAGGAGAAGTAAGCAGATGACTTGCAAAAAGGTGGTAAGAACCAGCAGACAACAAAATTCCAGTTAAAAAGCGTGTAGCGGTTTATTTACTGGTGCAACGGTGAAGAAAAAAAAAAAACACAAAACAAAATAAAGAAAACAAAACCGATCATTGCAGGCCATACAAAACACTGACAGCCTCACAGCAAGCTGACTTTAAATATAGTCTCTCTAAGCAGACCTTCAAAAGCAGTTTCTCCAACCAGTCTCTCCAAGCAGCCCCCCTAAGCCATTGTGATTGTGCCCCTTAAATAGACCCACCAATAACCAGCCAATTGGGACAGCCCAACTAAACAGGAAGGCAAATCCCCAATAAATCAGTTAACATTGTAGAAAAATAAATACAGACAATAGCATCATTCATACAAAAACATACATATTTATGAAATAATTTAACCATACTAACATTACCATTTCACCTACTTGTTACCATGCAAACAATTATTACATACATTGAAATCCCACCTAACACCCCTGCCCCCTAATAGTCTTTTCCAATGCCCTGGGACAGCGGATAAGAGACTGGCTCCGATGCGGTACGTGTTTCCACACGGACCAGTATGGTGACGGACTAAGGGAAGAGAATGTGTAATTTGACTGGGAAGTTTTATTGCCGACTACGGAATGTATATTAAAGCTGTCGCAGTGGGTACCTTCAGAGTTTGCTACGCTGGTGAGTAAGTAAAGTGTTGAATGAAAGGTGACGTCGTAATTTCGGAACTAGTGTAAATTACCGGGTGAATTGTTTGGAACTGCCGCCGCCGGTCTGTGGTGCATGCTGGGAAATGTAGTGAAGGATGTGACGCTGTGTGTGATAGACGGCGGCTACAATTTGGGAACAGAGGGGGAAAACTGCTCCGTTTTCACAGTATTGATGACGTGAAAAATAATAACGGTAACTCCATTGAAATGATTCGAAACTAAAGTAACGAGCCAATTTTTTATAATGTAAGGAGTACGTAAGTACAGATATTTGTGTAAAAATGTAAGGAGTAGAAGTAAAAAGTCGCCATAAAAATAAGTAGTAAAGTAAAAATATCAGAAAAATGTACTTGAGTACAGTAACAAAGTATTTGTACTTCGTTACCTCCCATCTCTGGCGACTTGTATGTGATCTCCTGTGTAAACTGCAGTCGTACAACCCAAGTGTCCCGCATGCGCAGTAGAGGACGCGATGACGTCACAGGTTAGCGTGCTCTGTGTTTACGGAGGTAAACATGGATGGTAGCGCTGAAGAGCATCTAGCGATCTTTCCCAACCATAAAGACACAATCTTTTTAAGATGGTTAATTATAAATACTGCTCTCCACATCATAGTCTGCCATGGTTGTTGTTTTTCTTGCCGCTTCTTCATACCAAGACGCAGAATAGTGACCTTTGTCGGGTATTGATGGCGTTCAGGTCGGATGAACACGACCTGGCCGTTCAGACACAGGTCGCATTTGAAAAGATCGGATTCGGGACCACAGAGCCAAGTGGCCTGGATCGCATTGGAAAAAATCGGATCTGTGTTGTTCAGACAGCCATGAACAAATCAGATACAGGTCGCATGTGGGCCAAAAAAATCGGATTTGGGTCACTTCAGGTTGCCGTTTGAACATAGCCATAGTCTGCACCTTTTATCGCTGTGCAGCTTTTCTACTTGTCCCTAATATTCTGGCCGACTCCAGGGCTCCGTGTAGCACACAGACAGCAAGCTGACACCACCACACTCCATGAGGAAGATTTCCAACCTCATCCTGTCATCCAAGAGGGACAGAAGTTTCTTCCCACAAGTTTTTCTCAATGTGTTGATCGTAGTGATAGTTATCGGCTAAATCGAAATATGTTTTAGAAGTTTATTTAGCTAAACCCTCACTGTTTGGAGCTGTTACTTATCCACCATGTTTTTCTATGCACTTACAAACATTCCTCGGAGAATGGAGCAGAAATTCTGGCCATGGGGAGGGGAGTGGGATCTATAGGACGTACCTCTGCCCTCCTTCCTTTAAGGAAGCAGAGGGGCTCAAAAGTAGAGATCGACCAATACAGGTTTTTTAAGGCCAGTGCCGATAGCGATTATTCTGCCAGTAGTCAAATCAATCCCTGATACTGAATAATGCCAATTATTTGTGAGTGACGATTTTTGAATCCAGATTTCTCCATTTGCATGATAAGAATTATTCAATGATAAGAAAATTTACACAAGTTTCAATTGATGTCTTGCAGCTGACGTCAAAGATGTTTGAATTTACATGCGGCCATATTGAGTACCCACTCTGGTTCCCTGATGGGTTGTGTATAAGATATATAGATCTTGAAAAGCACAATCTGGAAGCATTGACTTTTTATGGATCGCAACCAATAACTCAGATTTTCTCTGTGTATCTTTTAACCTAGCGGGAATAAAATGATAGGAAGCGCCACAGAGCTAAGCTAAGCGTTTTGTACTCAAGACAGAGGTCGTAAGATAAAACCATCATGATGTCACACTTCTGAAACCTATCTCTAAAAAAAAAAGCTTTATTAAAAAAAATCATACATAACATTAACAATGGATAGCATATGGAGGGAATGCAGTAGAGAATCAGCAAATCGGCTGATATTGGCCAAAGATGTCGTCTGGATTATATGTCCTCCATCTCTACTCTGAAGTCATTTGGAGGTCGCCACTTTTCTTCTGGTCAGATCAGTTAAATATGTGTTTAGCATTAGTGGACCTAGAAAAATGCTGGTAAATAATACGGAACGATGGCAGGCGAGCACAAGTGCGCCACTTACTGGCTGGGAGGAGGTAAACTTGAAGGTATTACCTTTAATTAGTCAAAACTCATTTGCATCAAATATTACACTACTTTTGGCTGCAGTGCAGCGCTAACAGAGACTGTTCCTCTGTTCCCTCCAGCTCAACCAGACCATAATAATTCTGGACGTAAAGGCTAAAAAAATATCAAGAAAAAACTAAATTCCAAGCAACCCTCTTTGTCGACTAGACAACGATAAAAACATTGCATGGAGGAACTTTCCTGTAAAGCAAATTAACAAAAACAGAACAAAACACTGAGCTGTGCTACATGCTAAGCTAACACCACAGCACTATTTTTGTGAGAAACGTAAAGGAACAAAGGCAGTGGGAAATAAACAAATGTGAGAAAAACTTTGATTTCTGCAGCAGTGAAGTAGTAAACCTTCCAGCTAAGCTAACGTTTGCTGTTGTTGGGCACAGACGACTCACTGAGAGGATTCAGTTCTGAACCCAGCAGCGCTACGTTATGCTGTGGTCCAAAACAATGCAGGAACATGTTAATGAGCCGAGAGTTCAGCCAGATGATAAACAGAAAAGCAACAAACCAATGCACATCTTTGCACTCCTCCTTTTGCTTATAAAGTTACTGGAGGCTATGGGTCACCGGCAGCCTGATCCTAAACCTGCATTCCCACCCAGATTAACCCAATCTCATAAAGAATCCACAATAACAGAATCAGTGTGCACTGCTGCAGTTTTCGCCTGTAGACTACCAGTCAAAGGAACCAAACCATTGTCATCAAAACCTGTTCCCATCATGGAACATATTAGTTGGGACGTAATGACCGGGGCAGAGCAGTATGTTACTAGTTATAGAGCCGTACAGGAAGGCACAGAGGAAAATAACAGATTTTCCTTTATTGTCCCACAGTTGGAAACTTCAGGTGTCAGTGGGAAAGCAAAAGGTGAACGAAAGGAAACTTTCCCTCTTCAACAGCCTCCACAGCCACTCCTTTAATCCCTGTTTTGTTTCAACGGATTAATAGCAGTAGATGATCAGCTTTAAATTCAGTTACTTGTATGAATTATTATTATTGTTCTTCGTACTGGATCAGTAGATCTCATATCCGATAACTACGGCACAAACAGTGTTTTTTGTCCACATTTTTTTTTTTTTGTGAAAATAAAAAAATAATAAAAATCAGTCTGCATTTACAGGGAATTATTAACCCCTGTCAATTTATTGGCAGATATTTATATTAGGTTAAAGATGATCAGGCAGTGGAGTCGATCCTGCATAGGAGAGACCAGAGCCCACACTCTACTTACTTGGATTATCATTAAAAGCATGTCTTAGAAATGCACAAGTGATTGTTTGATGATTTTTTTAATCATTAGTACTTTAGTACTTTATGTACTTTAGTACTCGGTGGCCCTGAAGTGCAAACTGCAACTACAAATCTAAAAGCGCAACTACATTAAGAAAAACAAAACTACATAAAGCAAAGCGCAACTACATTAAGAAAAACATTTCAGTTAGTCTTTTTAAAAGTAACATAACAGAACCTGTTACCTAGTACAAAAAAATAAGGGGAAGATAATAAAATATGTGAAGCACATTTAATCCTAAATTCACAGAGATGTTAAACTCATTTAAAGATGGGGTAACATTAAAGCCTTACGTTAACTTAAAGTTTTCAGGAATATTTGAATTATTATGGTTTGTTTTTTAAGAAAACTGTCACAGGTTCGGGAAACTGAACTGCATATTTTTAATGGATTCCTCTTTATATTGATCTACCTTAACCCATGTAAAGAAGGTTCGCCTCACTCTAATCAGACATCATCAGTTAACCAGTATTTAAAATTAATCATTAGTCAACCATTTCATATCCTCCCCGGTATAATGGCAAGTAAAAAGAACAATAATTGCATTAACACATAGCTTTGCAATCAGAAACCAGGCACATCAATAGCAGCTATTGGTGAATAAGCAGACAGAAGACAATAAGTTGATTCAACTGGAAAAAATATATATTTCCTTACATATAAACACTATAAGATTCAATTGAATCAAAATATATCTGGCAAACAAATAAACACTGATAATGTTGACTTTTTGAAGTCCTTCACTCTTTTTCCTCTAATTGTGGGTAAACTTCTAACTAACATGGGGTTCTCTGTTTATGCTGCTAATTATGTGATTGAGCTTTTTCTAATTCAGAACTAAAAAAAAAGGCTCCTAGAAAAAACGGAATCAGTTTACAGAAGAACAGGAAAAAAAATTTTCAAAAACAAATATGCTGAAATCTAACTGCTGGATGGAAGGATCGGGGGGTTGCTAAAAGACTGAGCTCATTTTGAAACCTCTCAGCTGCTGCTCCGACTTAAAACGCCACCGAAGGCATCTGACCCTCAGCTCTAAGAGCTGGAGGACGAGGAGTAGGAGGGGAAACCAAGCTTTTCTCTGACCGTACCGTTTCATTTCTCTCCCCCCGCAGTGAGTCGGCGTGTCGTTTCTACAGCCATCAGATGAAGGGGAAGCACCTCGCCATCAGGAAGATGAATGAGATCCAGAAGAACATCGACGGATGGGAGGGGAAAGACATCGGCCAGTGCTGCAACGAGTTCATCATGGAGGGCACGCTGACCCGCGTCGGCGCCAAACACGAGCGCCACATCTTCCTGTTTGACGGACTCATGATCTGCTGCAAGTCCAACCACGGGCCTCCTCGGCTGCCCGGCGCCGGCTCCACGGCCGAGTATCGCCTCAAAGAGAAGTTCCTTATGCGCAAAGTGCAGATCAACGACAAGGACGACAAGGAGGGCGAGTACCGGCACGCCTTCGAGATCATCCTGAAGGACGGGAACAGCGTGGTGTTTTCGGCCAAATCCGCAGAGGAGAAGAACGGCTGGATGGCGGCGCTGATTTCGCTACAGTACCGCAGCACGCTGGAGCGCATCCTGGACAAAGCTCTGCTGCAGGAGAAGGAGGAGCAGATGAAGCTACCGTCGGCCGAGGAGTACAGCTTCGCCGAGCCAGACTCGGAGGAGAATGTGGTGTTTGAGGAGAACATCCAGTCCAAGTCTGGAATTCCCATCATCAAAGCCGGGACGGTCCTCAAACTGATTGAAAGGCTGACCTATCACATGTACGCAGGTGAGACATCTCCTGGAGCTGGTATCCAACCAGTCCTCCGATCAGAACTTCAACTAGGAGCTCATAGCTGAACCAGGTTGAGGCCAGTGCTGGGTTTGGCCTCTGATGAGTTCTCTGCCGTGTTTTCACAGATCCGAACTTCGTCCGGACCTTCCTGACCACCTACAGGTCGTTCTGTAAACCCCGGGAGCTGCTGGACCTGCTCATGGAGAGGTGAGTTCACCTGCGGAGTGCTAGGGGCCAATCAGACCAGGGGAAGGTTTCAAATGGTGTGAAGTCATGTTTCACTCACAGTTAACATCAGGGGACGTTTCCATCTTTCCCTTATGCTACGTTCAAAGCACGTGCAGCAGAGGCCGTAAAACTGGTGTGCTGCTTCATTTGTGATGCTTGTACAAGTTTAGTTCTGAGATGTAGCTGAAGCATCTTTGCTGCTCTAGCTGCGCGGTGGAAAAGTGGGTCATATGCACGTTGGACGGAGCTACCCTATCCTTTCTTTGCCTGTAACAATGGCAGCTATATTTGCTGTGATCAGTTGGTAAAAAGTAGATTTAATATGTTTTTAAGTGCGAAAGTCTGCCTGAAAACTTCATCTGTGCAGTCAGTTTATCCAGATTACCAGCCTGGTTTTAAATATTGTTTCTGTCGGAGGCGCTCAGACCCCTGTACACCGGCGGAGCTCTGTCACTAGGAACCCTGTTAAACAGCAGCCTCTAGCCCGGTCGCCTCTTTGCAGTTTTCCCCTAGTGTTCGCAGCGACTGGAAGGTGTTTTTCACGTATGTAATCCAAACTGCAGGCACCAGAATAGTAAAAATCAAACATATTTTACCGGCAGGTACCTTAAAAAACATTAAACGCTAGGCGTTAATAAACGTGACCTGGATGACTTAGAACCTTCACCAGCATAAAACACAGTGATCTGCATCAGCAGCACTGTGTCTGTCTCTCTGCCAGCTTCAGATCAGCTTCTCTGATTGGTTGATGTGGCTTGTTGAGCAGCAAAAGTAAAATTTTTCCAACTCTAAGCGCATCACGCGCATCAGAAGCTCAGAAGTTCACGACACACTTCTTCAGCTGCTCAGACGCGCTGCTTCAGCTGCTCAGACGCGCTTCTTCAGCTGCTCAGACGCGCTTCTTCAGCTGCTCAGACGCGCTGCTTCAGCTGCTCAGACGCGCTGCTTCAGCTGCTCAGACGCGCTTCTTCAGCTGCTCAGACGCGCTGCTTCAGCTGCTCAGACGCGCTTCTTCAGCTGCTCAGACGCGCTTCTTCAGCTGCTCAGACGCGCTTCTTCAGCTGCGCAGACGCGCTGCTTCAGCTGCTCAGACGCGCTGCTTCAGCTGCTCAGACGCGCTGCTTCAGCTGCTCAGACGCGCTGCTTCAGCTGCTCAGACGCGCTGCTTCAGCTGCTCAGACGCGCTGCTTCAGCTGCGCAGACGCGCTTCTTCAGCTGCTCAGACGCGCTGCTTCAGCTGCGCAGACGCGCTTCTTCAGCTGCGCAGACGCGCTTCTTCAGCTGCTCAGACGCGCTGCTTCAGCTGCTCAGACGCGCTTCTTCAGCTGCTCAGACGCGCTGCTTCAGCTGCTCAGACGCGCTGCTTCAGCTGCTCAGACGCGCTTCTTCAGCTGCTCAGACGCGCTGCTTCAGCTGCTCAGACGCGCTGCTTCAGCTGCTCAGACGCGCTGCTTCAGCTGCTCAGACGCGCTTCTTCAGCTGCTCAGACGCGCTGCTTCAGCTGCTCAGACGCGCTGCTTCAGCTGCTCAGACGCGCTTCTTCAGCTGCTCAGACGCGCTGCTTCAGCTGCTCAGACGCGCTTCTTCAGCTGCTCAGACGCGCTGCTTCAGCTGCTCAGACGCGCTGCTTCAGCTGCTCAGACGCGCTGCTTCAGCTGCTCAGACGCGCTGCTTCAGCTGCTCAGACGCGCTGCTTCAGCTGCTCAGACGCGCTTCTTCAGCTGCTCAGACGCGCTGCTTCAGCTGTGCAGACGCGCTTCTTCAGCTGCTCAGATACGCTGCAGGACCTTTTACTGCGCTTTGATGCGAATCAACCATTGATTTTGCATGTGAACAAGCTTCCTTTAGGTGTGAACATAACATTTTTTAAATTATGAAAACAGACAGAAGGTAGCATCGGAGAACCGGACCTGAGTTTATCACGACTTTTCCCTTGAATCATTTTCTTCTGTGAGTGGGTGCTGTTTATTTAGGTCTTCTGGTGTGTTTAGTTAACTATTAAACAGCAAATAAAAAAACATTGTCCGGGAGCTGGTTACAGGAGAAAGTCAATTTAGTCCTTACATCCAGACAAAATCCAAGTCATTCCTATTAGGGATGGAACGGTTTTTGAAAACCGTCTGGACCGTTCGGTTCGACTGTCTCGGTTCTGTTCGCGTGTGTTGCGTTCGGTTCATGCGCTGCTCCTTTTTCTCATAGGCGAAGCGTTTACATTCCAGAGCAGAAGGTGGCGGTACTGCGACCAAAGCCAACCACCAGTAGTAAACAAGAAGAAGAAGCGAAGCAGCGTAGCCGGGTGTAGAAGAAAAAAATCAGTTGTTGTGGAGAATTGTGTGGGTATGGCGAGTGGGAAAGAACAGGAGTTGGAAGACGCGCCAGCAGCACTTTATAGGTCTGCCTATACGATGACGGCGGAAAGAAAGTTGTGGATAAAAGTGCAACAGTGTGCAAGCATTGTGCAACACGTTTTGTATATGCTAACATCAACACGACCAACATGTCATGCTAACCCCAAAATCCCACATACTCTGTCAGCGCTCCGCTCCTCCCCGCCCCGCTGCGCTCCAAACCGCCTGCGCAAAGCAAAGCCTACAGCCTCCGCTGTGGCTCCCGTCCGCTCCGCTCTGAGAGATCGTAGAGGGCATGCGGGAGATGATTAAATTCAAAGCAGCAAAACATGCGGAAATGATCCAGGGTTTCCGCGGATCATTAAAAATAATTACAATTCATAATTTTTTTTGGATTTTTTTCATTAATTTCTGTAATTTTTATGGGATTTCGGGGTAACAATCAACATATACCGAACCGAACCGAAAACCGTGACCACGAAACCGTGAACCGAACCGTGGATTTTGTGAACCCTTCCAACCCTAATTCCTATTATTCAGTCCTCCTGGATGAGCATGTAGGCGCAGCACCCAACTGCTTGCATTCCCTCACACCAAGCATGCATGTTGTGACAGTGGAGAGTAAACTCAACCTGACAACAGCCAGATGCATGTCTCGCTCCGCCTAGCTCCTCTCACATACATCTGGGACACAGCTCATTGAAAGTGATTCCCCAACCGAATTTATGGTCTGGCCAATCAGGACGCAGGGCGGGTGTGTCCTGCATGTGACGTAGTGGAGAAGCGAGTTCTGTAAGTCGTTCGTCTATACTTTTTTGGTTGGCTTCTTTTTTTAAAATAAGTCTGCTGTGCACAATGTTGCCTTTTATCCGCACATTTTCATGGCACAAACGACACTGATCATTTACCGACATTGCGCTGATTCCACTGTTGCTATATCCAAGATGTCGGCTGTTCTGTTTTGTTTTTTTCCTGCGTAGCTCTCACAGCGTCACGGGTTAGCTTCGGTGTGAGTGGTTGAAATAGCACGTCGATAAAGATGACAGACAAGTGGCTTATCCAATCATATGCAAGGAGTTTTGATAAGGCCCACCCTTCAGTAAAGGCAATTCCTATGGCGGTTTCCCAGATGTATGTGAGTGGAGCTTGTCAGGTTAGAGTAAACTCCCTTTAACAGGAAAATCCTCCAGCAGAGTCAGGCTGTTTAAACAGCCTTCTGCCTAAACTGTTAGAGAGATTTAGAAACACTGCAGGGACATGAAACACGGATCCACAGGTACTTTCTGTCTGAGAGAAAATTTGGTTATTTGTAGTAGAAGCTTCTTTAGTGGCTTCATCAATGAGAGAAACAGAACTGAACCAGGGAGGATGTCACTGTAAAATTTCAGCCAGTAGAGGCAATGAGGGTGGGCAACCACTGAGAGACAGAACCAAGAGGAGGGATAACGGGAAGCAGCGACTCAGCTGATGCCATCCTCAGAACTGTGAAGAGAGGAAACAAATACCCCATTTACACTAGACTTGAAAAACCGTGCCGAGACCGGTCCGAGCTCAGTAACTGAGATAACTTATCGTGTGTAAATGGAAAGCAAACTGAACTGAACCGAGCTAGACGCAACCAGACCGCTCTAACTGCAGACCAGTCCCAGAGGTGGGCTCGGCTCGGTTCTTCCCTGGCTCGGTTCTCTGATAACAAGAGCGCATGAGCAGAACGCGTCATCTCCGTCTGGCTGCACATCCCGATACACACTCCATTACTGTAGTTGGCGGTAATACCCCTCCAGAAGTTGCTTCCCAACCAAAACAAAACAGAAGAACAACAACAACTATAAACAACAATCGAAATCTTCTCCACGCAACATTTTAAATAATGGCATTTTAAACAATAACACTGAAGTACAGCAATAATAATCAAGCATAACTTTCTGAATGTGACGGGCGCCGCCATTTTGATTTGCTTGATTCCCTCCTTCGTCTTCTTCTTCTTGTGTTTTATGGCGGCTGGTAAACAACTTTTGGTGCATTACTGCCACCAACTGCTTGATTTCCTCCTTCAGTACTGGCAGTAATACCGCAGATCGTCACTAGGAGGCGAGGAGCCGAGATAACGTGATGTGTAAACGGTCGTCATAACCGAGCTCGGCCTGGTTAACTGATCCGAGCTTGGACCGGTATCGGCATTGATTGGTTTTGCAAGGGTAGAGTAAATGAGGTAAAAGAGAACATGAAGTAGAATTAGCGGGAATAACTGATATAAAAAAAGTAGTTGCTTCATCAATCTGCTTCTGTTGAGTCTTAAAGCTGCCCAGACTTTAAACAATGATGCGGTTTGGTTCTCAGTGGTTCCTGTGATCAGCGGTGCAAACTGACAAAGGGAAAGTCGATTTTTTTAAAACAGCCGTTCGCTTTGAGGCTCTCTACCCTGAAGTTCTCCCTAAATTGTCTCCAGTTGCTACTGCTGCCAGGTCCAACAGGAAGGAGTTGGTAAGAGGGAGCAGATCCCACTCAGAGGGACAGAGTTTTAGTGCTGCTGCCCCCTGTAGGTGGAATAATCCTTCTTTAGAAACTAACAATGGACTTTCTACTTATTCTACTTAATCTGAGACTGTTTTTTTATCAGTTTTTTTGTTCTCATTTTAAACCGCCTGTTCTTTGTGTTCTTTATTTATTTATTTTTTTTATTCTTTTCTATTTGCACCAGTTTTCATGGATTTTTAAAGTGCTTTATAAATGAATAAAGTAAACCCAGTAGCCAGTTGGTTGCCAGTTTAAATCCCTGTTTTGTCTCATTTGTCATTGGTGGGACTTGGTATATTTCTATTTTTATGTATTTTATGAGATATCACTGTGGAGTAAAAAATTAGCACTGAGAGTTGATATGCAAGAAAGAAAACATTTTATTTTACTCTGCAGAGGAGAATGGCACAAACCAGCTGAATACAGCTGAGTGTGATTCTGAAGCATTCAGAAACACACCCCTACATTTAAAAAGAATCCACAGCATACACTAGGGGTGTAAATAATAATCGTTTTGTATCGATACATCGATCCAACAGCCGACGATACGATGCACTGACACGTCCGCAAGAGTATCGATTCATGTTTTTTTTTCCCCTCTGGTCTATTTTTATCTATTTGCTCCTGGACGTAATTCTCCCTCCCGTGCTGTGGTGGCGCTAAACCTATTTTGCCCTCCTACCTCGCTTCCTGGTTATACTCTTACAGCAGTGTGTTGCAGCAAGCTTGACACTGACATTTTTAAATTATGCTCTGTATTGAAGCGTGGTCTGTGCCACACGCTGTGGGTCTAGATACGGCTGAGGCGGCGAGGAAGTGGGGGCGAGTTTAGTCCGACGACGGAGGGACATGAGGGCCAAAATGGGCGGAGATCCAGGTGGAAAAAGGGTCCCAGCGTTCTCGTGCACCTCGCTCTTCTAGCAGGTCAAATTTCACGAGTTGTTTTCCGCAATTTCGGTCATAAAAACAAAACAAGCCGGCCTCCTGTCTGCGGCACTCTCTGCGGTCAGCTACAATCTGGGAGGGGAGCAGCGGAGCGTCTGTGGAGGGGGCGGGGACGTCTGGAGCCAAGGTATTGAATTGCACTCATTGCACTGATATGTGCAGTATTTTTTGATGCAACTTTTCTACTTCTGTTATTTGCTGTTGTTTCTAAAAAAAAATGCATAACGATATTACAGCTTCCATTGATTTATTTCAAACTTGAAACTTTGTTTAGCCTGTAAGGTCTAAAAAAATAAAAAAAAAAAAATTAATCGATTAATCGAATTGAATCGAATCGTGGTGTATTCTTGAGTATAGAAAATAATCGAATTGTTGGGTCAGGAAATAGATGCTGAATCGAATCGCCATGATGAGTGTGATTTACACCCCTAGCATACACACACACATGAACATTGAATATTCCCAAGAGAAACACTTTAGTTCATCAAAGGACATAAATTTGCTCAGATAAACATTTCAGACAACTGTTTTCTGTTCACACTAGAAACAGGACGGGAGAACAATAAGGGCACAAATTTTAACCATAGCATGAAGGAGGCTTTGTGAACTCATTATTTCTAATGACCTTCCCCTCACCCTTAGAGTAGGGAGGGGAGGCACCTGCTTTCTGTCCCCCGAAACAGTACAGCATAGTGAATGGTACAAGATTTCTCTATTAATACTTCTGTTCAAACATTTTATCACACAAAATAGGCCAAGGAAAAACCTTGATTCCACATCACATTTCTCTCTTTATATTTCTCATATCATATCTAGTGGTGGCATTCAATTAAAATGTTAAATAACAGGGTCTGTAATTAGTTAATATATAACGTTTATAGAAAACAATGTATTTATGAAATAAACTTTTCTTTTCAATTCAAAAATAATTTTTTGCTCCTAAAATTTGAGCTCAGCTACCTAGATATTTCTTGTTGGTTGAAAGTTATAACAAAGTTTTATTACAGTTGTGAAGCTGAGGTTGTACTGCAGCTGACTGAATAATGCCTAGATCTGCTGGTTTCTGACGTCTGTGTCTGTTTTCAGGTTTGAGATCCCAGAGCCAAGGTCGACTGATGCAGAGCAGATGGAGGGAGGAGAGCAGCTTCTTAGCGCCGACCTCAAACGTTTCCGTAAAGAGTTCGTTCAGCCAGTTCAGCTCAGGTACAGAGCGCCCCCAGCTGGAAGTAGCAAACCTCTGCATCTTAGCAGTCAATGTTCAGTCCGACTATTTCTAGCATTCAGATCAGTACAGTTACAGTGCAGCTTGCTTTTGACTGTGAATCCATTGAGGTTTTTAATGATACCTACTGACCTGTGACCCACATCTCGCCCTGCAGAGTTCTGAATGTGTGTCGTCACTGGGTGGAGCATCACTTCTATGATTTTGAAAGAGACCCTCACCTGCTGAGTCGACTAGAGGACTTCATCGCTTCAGTCAGAGGTTGGTACTTTGCTCAAACATCTGCATGAAGTTCAAACAGCTGCTCTGGGAGGGATGGGGTGGGGGGGTCTAACAAATCATTGTCAAAGGAAAGTCACAGAACAACTTCTCCAAAACTTTTTTTCATTGTTGAGTACCGTAATTTGGGGACTACAAGCCGCGACTTTTTCCCCATTTTTCGACCTTGCGGCTTATATAACAATGAGGCTTATCTATGGACTTTTACAGCTAACGGCCACTAGCGTAATACCTAAATCTATGGATTTTACCATCCACCATGTTGACATCACATTCAACACACAAGTACGGTAGCCGCTCGCACGGGAATGCGGAGGAAAGCACACTTCTACCTCGAGTGGTACGAGACAGAATGACAGTGAGAAAGACGGACATTGCGAGCGCAAGACAGTTTGTGTGACACCCTCATTATGGAAAACAAACGTACCGGTTAATAAATGGGAGCTTTTATTGCACTAAGTTGTAACAGTTAAGGTATGCAAATTGTGTTGAAATGTTAATAAATAGGAGCTTCCCCAAACAGTTGCCTCTTTCCCAACAATCCTCTCTGTGCACAAACCATTTGGTAATTAAACATTAAAAAACCTGCGGCTTATAGTCCGGTGCGGCTTGTATATGTACAAATCATGCAATTTAGCTTCTGCGGCTTATATTCAGGTGTGGCTTATAGTGCGAAAATTAAGGTAAACATTTCCAAACTTGAGGGCTCATGTGAAACAAGAAGTTAAGGAGATTTTTCACGCCTTTAAACCCTTTCATTTTGGCTATTGGGACTTTCCATAGTTATCAACAAAAACTGTCTATTTACTCTACTTTCTATTTTCTTACATTAGACACAATGTCAATGGCTAATTTAGTCAATATCTTCGAGTTAGTCCTAGATAGCCAGACTGTTACGCTATATAGTATACTATGGCATACATCGGCGTATATGTGGATTTTCTTGGTTAGTACATCCAGGGGCGACAGTGGCGTTGGATGTAGGAGTTTGCCCTGAAATCGAAGGATTGACGGTTCAAGCCCCGACTCCAACTTTCGGTGTCGTCGTGTCCTTGGGCAAGACACTTCACCTGCATTGTCTACTGACGGTGGCGCCAGTGTACGGCAGCCCCGCTTCTGTCAGTGAGCCCCAGGGCTACAATGTAGCTTGCCACCATCAGTGTGTGCGTGAATGAGTGAATGACTGAAGTTAGTGTAAAGCGCTTTGGTCAAGTCTCCTGACTTGAATAAAGGTGCTATAAAAGTACATGCCATTTACCATTTACCATTCACTGAATGTGAAATTACCTGTGAAACAACTTCCCACAGCTGGCAAACTGCTTGTTTTTGCAGCCAAATGCTAACATGTAGGCATTTTTACTGCGTGTCTCCATGGGAGTGGGGAGTACCAACATGACGGACGGTGGCTTCACTTTTTTCCGGGCAATCAGCAATCCAGTGAATAAATAGAGATCAGTGGGTGTTACACGTTAACAACAATCTGTGTGATCACTCTTTTAATCATTGGGGAGAGGTGTTGAGAAAACATTGAAATATTGTTTGGACTTTGATTTTAGATTCTAATCAGCTAACAGGCCTTTATTGATTTATCTGACAGTTCTTCATGTAAACTTCTGCTTCAATATGATAAGCATATAAATGATCACATGCTGAGGGTGAAGTCAATCTATGATTAAAGTTTGATATGAAGTGAGACTGAGCATCACGGCGCCCTCTGCTGGGCATCAAGGTTTTCATCAGCAGATAATGCTAGCATGTGAATCTGATTGTTTCCTCTTGTTTCAGGTAAGGCCATGAGGAAGTGGGTGGAGTCCATCACTAAGATCATCCAGAGGAAGAAGCTGGTTCAGGTGAGCCTGCCCAATCACAGCATCACCTTCCAGAACTCTCCTCCGCCCATCGAGTGGCACATCTGTAAACAAGGGAACACTGAGCAGTTTGACCTCATGACTCTCCACCCCATTGAGATCGCCCGACAGCTTACTCTACTTGAGTCTGACTTCTACAGGTAACTCCTTTTTTCCCCCGGCGAAGCATCTCTGCTGGGCTGCACCTGTCTGACCTCTGACCTCGCCCTGCAGGGCGGTGCAGCCATCGGAGCTGGTCGGCAGCGTCTGGACTAAAGAAGACAAAGAGCTCCACTCACCCAACCTGCTGAGGATGATCCGACACACGACTAACCTCACACTGTGGTTTGAAAAGTAAGACATGGCTGCCACATCAGCGGGTTGCCCCGGCGGCGTTGTCTGCTCAGGATCTGTCTCTCCGTCTCTTTCTGCAGGTGCATCGTAGAAACAGAGAATTTGGAGGAAAGAGTTGCTGTTGTTTCTCGGATCATTGAGATCTTGCAAGTTTTTCAGGAGCTCAATAACTTCAATGGAGTTCTGGAGGTCGTCAGCGCCATGAATTCCTCGCCTGTCTACAGACTGGACCACACCTTTGAGGTAACGTCTCCTGTCGTCAGTCAACCCTCTGATTCTGCACAGGTTCACAAAGACAACTGAGAGCAGTCAACCAGCTAAACAGAACCTCTGCTTTTTATAGATGGTTGAACTGCTGCTGTCTGCGTAAGCATCCAGATTTTAGAGGAGACGAGAAATAGTGGAGGGTCTCAGGTGCATCAGCAGCAATAAGAAAAATAGGCTAATTAAATAATCCAGGTTCTCATCTAAAAAAAACCTAATAAAGAACAAACTAAAAGTCTGAATAGACTGGATTAAGACTTTAGCTAATGGTTATTTTAGTAATCATCATTCTGACATTAGGTAATCGGATATAGAAAATTTGTCACATTTTGCAGATTTTTTTTCAATTTAAGGTGTCATAACTTATTACTTAACTTATTTAATCCTTCTGAACTTGTCTTAGTCGTAAGGAAGTCATATTTAAATGTCAAATCATTCTGGCTTAAAAATGTATACATATGTAGTCTTTATTAGACTATGTTGTCCTAAAATTTAGAAAATTTTTATTAAAAAAAAATCCTGTCTTAAAATCTGTGTTTTTTTTCGTTATCTTATGCAGGACCGTTATTTATACAGCAGCTTGTACACCTAAATTCGGTTAATCATATAACGGTCATGTGTCAAATTTTTTATAGCATCTTGATTCACATGTCGCAGCTAATATACGCAATGTTTAAAATAAGAATCATTTACTTTACCATTGCGTTCCGTCCCGACACAAAACTCATACACACTCCGCTTTGTTTTAAAAAAATATAAAATATGAAATATATAACTGTGGATGTCTGGGGGACAGTGATTCGCCTACATGCTATGAATGCTGGCGTACCATAAAGAATAAATTATGAACAGTTTAGTTTGTGCCTTCACCTCGTTGCCCATAGGAAGATGTTACTTGGATATAACAAAACTGAATATCCTCGGAATGGCTCCAAATGACACAATACTCATATGGGTGAGTAGAACATGATGTAATAACGTAAAATCAAGGGGCCAATGTAAAAAAAAAAAACGGTGTTCCCCTTTAATTAACAGAAAATTATTTTACCCCGAATGCTGTTACCTACGGAAGAGGATTAGGGCCAGTGGGAAAAAAAACAACAAAAAGTTAACTGATTTTTAAATTTGATTTCAGTTTAGTATGGGAAAAAAGTCAGAATTCTGACTTTTTTTTCTCAGAATTCTGACTTTTTTTATTGTCAGAATTCTGACTTTTTTTATTGTCAGAATTCTGACTTTTTTTATTGTCAGAATTCTGACTTTTTTTATTGTCAGAATTCTGACTTTTTTTATTGTCAGAATTCTGACTTTTTTTATTGTCAGAATTCTGACTTTAATCTCAGAATTCTGACATGTGGGCCCAGGTTCCCCAGAGATACAGAAACATCTACGTCTACGCTACTGACGGGATCTACCAGATCTGCCATCTTGTTGGCAGCCATGTTGGATATCTGCTGATGTTGTGAACAGAACCAAATGTAAACGACACTGACAGATCTGGTTCTGTTTGCAGCAAATCCCAAGTCGACAGAGAAAAATCCTGGAAGAGGCTCATGAGCTGAGTGAAGATCATTACAAGAAGTATTTAGCTAAACTGCGCTCCATCAACCCACCCTGCGTCCCATTCTTTGGTATGACTGGACCCGATCCTTTCGGTACTGGTACCACCAGAATCTGTTTTAACAGTTTGTGTTGGTGCTGCAGGGATCTATCTGACCAACATCCTAAAGACGGAGGAGGGAAACCCAGACTTCCTGCGCAGACATGGAAAAGATCTGATCAACTTCAGCAAGAGGCGAAAAGTCGCAGAGATCACCGGGGAAATCCAACAGTACCAGAACCAGCCATACTGCCTGAGTGTCGAACCCGACATCAGGGTAAGTCTCTGCTGACGTTGCCTCGCAGGGGTTTAAAGCTCTTTGTTTTGTTATTTTTTTTAAAGCTGCTTCTGTGTGTTTGTGGAGCAGAAGTTCTTCGAGAACCTGAACCCGATGGAGGAGATGTTAGAGATCGACTTCACCGACCATCTGTTCAACAAATCGTTGGAGATCGAGCCTCGAAACACACGATCGTTGCCACGTTTTGTAAGTGATGCATCAGACACCGCCAGTGGCATAACTCTGAACTGTGAGCTAACGCGCACCCGCCTCCGGTCCAGGCGAAGAAGTACACCTGCCCTCTGAAGTCCCCGGGAATCCGACCAACATCGGCGAGGCTCGGCACCATGAGGCACCCCACGCCTCTGCAGAACGAGCCTAGAAAGATCAGCTACAACCGGGTCACAGACAGCGAGTCCGAGGGCGGCGCCGTCTCCGCCCCAAACTCCCCCCGGACGCCACTGACCCCACCGCCGGCCTCTGCCGCATCCAGCTCCACTGATGTAGGCAGCGTCTTTGACTCCCCTCAGGGTCCCAGCAGCCCCTTCCATTCAAGTAAGACCTCCTCCCTGAGCATTAACTCCACCCACACACTGTAACCACGACCATACAATATAATCCCGCCCCTAATTGTGTTGTGCATAAATCTTTAACACCGCCGATAAGTTGTTACCCTGCCCTGACCTGCAGAGACTCTGCCCAAAAACTACCAACAGACTTGCTTCCACTGTTCCTAACCCTCATACCAAGATTTTTACTCCGCCCACATATTGTTACTCTGCCAATCAAATGTCACCCCCTCGATTACAACCCCTAACTGATACTGACATTCCCCACACACTAACCCCCAACCTCTGACAAGTGAGTCATACTAACTCGGCCACCAATACTCTAAAGGTGGATTCACACCAAACCTGTTCTGACTATTTCAGTGTTGACTGTTGCAGCTCGTTGCAGAGCGTCAACCAATCAGAGAAGCTGATTTAGGAGCTCTTTATGAAACGTGAGAGTGCTCTGATTATTATTACTCTACAAAACATATTTTCTGAAGTGTAGCGAAATAGGTTGTAATAAATAACCGCTCTGACATTGGATATCAAAACTGGCTGTCGGAAAATTTTCAATTTGATATTCTGGTTCTTTCAGTTTTTAATAGGGATGCACGATATTGGGATTTTGGCCGATATCCGATATGCCGATATTTTAAAACTCATGTAGCCGATAACCGATATCGATACTGATGTTAAAGCTGGACAAAAATAAGTAGTCATTGAAAATAGCAGTTTTGTTATCCATTTCTGACACTTTGAAAAATAATATACTCAAATATATTTTCATATGCTGATATCAAATTGATTTTTAAAAACGCGGTATCGATCTATTTTACTTTCAAAATCTCGTGAAATTTCATCGTTCTGTTACAAACTCTCGTGATGTTTTGCAAATTCTTGTGAGATTTTCTTAGTAAAATTGATCGATACCGCTTCAATATATCAACATATAAAAATATGGCAAAATTTCGTGAATTTTCGGGGGATTTCGTAGCATAACGATGACATAGCAATATTTCATTAGTAAAAGAGATTGATATGGTGTTTTTAAATGGCAATATATCAGCATATGAAGATATTGTGATATTTTAATGTATCAATATTTTTTCCCTCGTCTTTAGAAGTTTTTAAGTCTGTAAAAAGAAGTTTTTGAGGAAGAAGAAGAAGTAGTATTTATTTATTTTTTTAGACTTTAGAAACTCAGAAGCTGATCAAATATCGGGTTAAATATCGGTGGGGTGGCCGATGTCCGATATTCAGTTTTAAGGCCGATACAGGCCGATACTGATAGGGGGCCGATTATATCGTGCATCCCTAGTTTTTAATTACAGCAGGAAACAGCAGAAGACTGGATGGTTTAGAGAAGAGTCCCGTGCTGCATGGGAGCAGGGCGCCACCATTTTAACTATCAATACTGGAAAAGCACACTGGAAGTCAGTCCCATGAGAATATTTGTCTTGTTTGAAAAAAAACCTCTATTTAACTTAAGAGATTCAGATCTGTCACTATCATTTGGGCGCCACTTTACAGCAGTCTGAGCTCCTCCTAAAAACCTGAGCTAACTAGCTGATCTCACCCTTTGCTGATCATTTTTCTGGTTCTCTAATGGAGGATTTAATCTAGAAGGTTAATGTTTTCTCATCCCTACCAGGAACTCAATGACTTCTAGATCTGGTAGTCTAACGTAGAAGCAGAGCACAGAGGGGGGGCTGGTTCACTTAGCTACAGTACATCATATCCATTGACCTTCTGGGATGCTAAACCTGAAAGTTACAGTTACAGTGTTGCTTTAAGTCTAAAGACCTTAGGTTTAGGTTTCCTTGCAAAATTTCCGATGTTAACGTTTTTTTTTCTTCATTTTTTGCTTTTGCCAAAATTTAATGGGCAAAAATAAAGACAATCCAGTAAAAAAAAAAATCTAATCTAGTTAACTGACTTCCTGTATGTGAAAATACAATTTGAAAAACAAATAAATTGAGAATTAATTTTTTTTTTTACAAAAATCTTTTGGAAAAAATAAAGTTCGACAAAAAGAAAATCTAAGAGAACAGGAAGATTATTCTTTAACCCTTATTCTCCTTGAAATGTTTTGCAAATGTAGAGCGAAATTCACTCCTTTTTAACATGTTTGGTGTGAACGCCTCTGACTTTCATCCCTGATTGTAGCCGTAGCTTCCAGACTCCCCTGGACTGACCTTCATCTCAGAACCAGTTAGGACAGCTTACTGGGCTGGTTCCTTTGCTGCTCTGACTTGTTTGTTCTGTTCACCCTGCAGCCTGCGACAGCATATTTGCTGTTATCTCTCTGCCTCACGGCCCACGTTAGTATTACCCTCCCGACTGTCCGTCGTCGCCGCCTCAGCTGTTGGAGGCCGGCCAGTGCTGGGTGGGAACGCTTGAGTCAGAGTCCAGATATGGGCTCTGTGTTGAAACCTATGTTTATATGCAGTAGAACCAGATATTTACATACACTTTATAAAAAAAAAAGCGCCTTATTTTCACAATCTTACATTGATCAGACATTATAGTGACACTGTGGCTAAGAGGGTAGACTAGTCATCTTTAGTGAGTCGACCAGAAATGCTCTGAAAGTCGGACTTTTAAATTTAGAGGAACTAAATATCTCTGCTGGAAAAACTTGTGAATAATGACAAATTTTCGCTCTTTCCTTGGTATTTGTAAGAATTTCCTTTAATCTGTGTGTCTTTGGCCAAACCAGACTGAACCGGTGTCTGTAATCTCTGTGACAGAGATCAGTACTTTGTTATGGCTGCTCAAGAAGAATGGACTCTGCTGTCCTTCAGCCGCCTCCATCAGAATGACTCGTCCGTGTCCAAGTTTTGACTCCCTAGCTGCGTAATGGTCCTTCCTACTTATGGCATCTATTGTGTGAAGTGACCCCGTCTTTTCTGCAGCAGAACCCTCCACATGATGATGCTGCCACCCCTGTACTTCACTGTAGGGATTTTATTCTCCGTCTCCAAGTTTCCTCCAACAAAACCATTGTGCTGATGTCATCAGACTACAATACATCAGTGATAAAATGTTACTAAGTCATTTTCATGTTGTGAGGAAATAAGTAACACAATTAGCCAATGGAGTAAGATCATTATTGTTTAAAATAAGTAAAATGGCCTCGCTATCATTTTTTAAGTACATAATATGGATTATCTGATTTTAACGAAAAAACTAATCTCATTGGCCATTGGGAGATTATCTTTGACTCAAATTAATGACAGATCCACTGATTATGAGACATTTTTGCTTATTTTCGATCATTTTTTTGTTTGTTTTTTATGAGTCCAGTCTAGTGAAGCTCTTTGTGACATTTGTGAACTGAATTCTGGTTTTTAATTGGGTTTTGGGCGTAACGCCTCCTTTTGGCTCCCAGTGGCCTTTAAGTCGATGTCGGTTTCGGACTCCATTCACTCTGGATGCTGACTGTACCATCTTCTGCAGCTTCTTCAGAAGGCATTTAGGTTTGGTTCTAGGATTGATTCCCAGATTTCACACCAGAACCATTTTATCTCTCTGTACCAGAGCCCATCTCATTCTTGCCTATGACTGTTTTTGCAAAGTGAAACGTGATGCCTTCAGTTGTCTGCACCCAAAGATGAACCAGAACATGGTTCTCCTTCTGACCTCTTGGCTAACTTCTTTAGATTATCCATGATGTCACACAAGCAAGTAAACAGTTTAGCATGATGCCTTAAAACGCATCTAGAGGTTTTCCCCTCATTTGGACAGTGAACGCCTCACAGCCAGGGTAGTGACAGACTCTGCTGTAAATAATGAAGGTCTCTGGTTTTATTACAGCCTACCTTCCCTCTATAAATTAATAATAAAAGATTGGCTTCACACAGATAGACAGATAGATACTTCTATTATCCTGGTATCATCTTTTCCTCTTTTATCCCAAAGCGACTTTTCTACATACTTTGGTTGATGATGATCGAGTCAGATTCCTTGTTTTTTCCAACAAACTGCCATTTAATGGAATTCTGGTTCAACTCAGACTTAAATTAAGGAGGTAGCACATCATCTAAGCTTTCATATTTTGTTTAAAGTTTGCTTTTGCTTATCTTGATGGGGAGCCATTTTATTAAAATATTACAAATATAATAAACATTAAGCTTTATTTAAATATATATTTAAGATTGATTTTAATTTGATTATATATTAATATAAATTTTTAACTTTAAAATCTATCATTTTATTTATTAAGGCTTTATTTATTTTAAGATTTTTATTTCCAAATGTATTGCTTTATACAAACATTTTTTATTTATTTCCAGAATTATTTAATTCCAAATATATTTTGTATTCTTTTTAAGATTTATTTAGTTCTTTACAGATTGCCATATCTATTTTAGAATAGAATTTGGGAGGCTTTAATTTTTTTCAGGGGTGACTCGGTCTTTCAGAACCCAAAAAGTCCATTAAAACTGCAGCACCTGCTAACTAGCGTTAGCTAATATGTTACATGAGGCTAGGATTAGTGTTGCGCCGATGCCATTTTTTGGCCCCGATATCTGGCTTTGCGGTATCGGCTGATACCGATACCGTACCGATACAGAACTGCATACTACGTGGATGTAAGATAATTGCCATCATGGCTTTGTCAAGCTGCTGCCTACCTTTGTGAAGCAGGAAAAAGACTAATACAAAGTAGTCCAGTAGAACTTTTTATTGCCTGCCTAGAATGGGTGACAATAGTTGAATAACCGTTTGGCTCTCAACATGGAATCAGTGCCGTATTTGTCGCTACTCGCCACCATTTTAGTGCTGGATCGGGGCCCTGTCCGATGCTGGTATCGGTGCAACACTAGCTAAGATACATACTTTTTAAAGCTGATTGATTTCATGTATTGCTTTTGTCAAGGACCTTACCTGTGCCACCATAACAGTGTGGGAATAAACATCTGTCGATAAACATCTAGACCAGAGGTCTTCAACAGGGGGGCCGCGACCCCTAGGGGGTCCACAGAGGTACTGCATGGGGGTCACGAAAGATTTAGTTGATTAAGATTTTCTTTTATATTCCCCCCTGAAATTGTTTCCACTAATTGCAATGTCTTTAAAACACACTGCAGTAGATAAATGTAGGCAGAAGATGTCTTTCAGTCAACAATGCACACATTCAGCGACACCCAGGAGCTCTTTCAAGCTGGGCACCATTTCATTCACAACACCTGTCCCATCAACCAGGAATCAGAATCAGAAATACTCTAATAATCCCAATATAACGTAATTTCATACGATATATATAATTAGGGGGTCCCCGCTCCATCTCGCCATCAGTTCGGGGGTCCTTGGCCTAGAAAACGTTGAAGACCCCTGATCTAGACTATCAGCAAACTGTAGTCACAAGCAGCAACAGCTAACCGGTTGCTTCTCCTCATTAACCGAGCAATTAGCCGCCATGCTAAATCCAGCTACTGTTTATGAACAACGTTCCACATAGCCCTGTCAGCGTACCAACTTAGAGCCAGTCTGTACAGACATTCAGGGGCGTGGCCGGACCAGACTGAGCCGCCCCACAGAGAAAGCTCCACCCCCTCGTTAAAATAGAACAACATATAGAAGACATGGAAATAAAAATGCATAAAAAATTTATGATCTTAAAATGCCTAAAACAGTCTTGTAAAATAAAAGTGTTAACCAATAAAACACCATTATAAAATAAAATAATAAAATAAAATTAGCCAGTAGATGTCAAACTACAATAAATAAATCTTAAAATATTTTTAAACAAAATAAATCAGTTTAAATGTATACATATATATATATTGATGTGTATAAACATTAAAATAAACACATAATAAATACATAACATATCTTGAAATAAATGAATAAATAACTAAAATGATAAAATAAAGTAAAAATATTTGTATAATTATTGAATGGAATTTTATTAATAATTTAATAATAGTTGCAAAAAAGCAAAAGAGAAAAAGAAAAAAAACTAATTCTTCTGGTGTTTTTAACTTTATGTGAAAATCTGGTTCCAGCGGTATTTGATCCTGAATCGGTCAGAGAAAATCCACCATGGATGTTAAATAATTGCTTAAAAACAGAAATCATCTGACCGTTATTTGTGCTGATAGAACATATAAGATCATCCTGATCGATCTATCGAGGGTTTGATGATGAAAAACCTTCTAAATGATTTAAGTTTTTTTTTTTTCCCCATCAGAACTCACTGGGTTCATCCTAGAAATAAGAGTTTCTGGTTTAGACTGAAAGAATGGCACCACCCAGCACTGACCTGTCTTTTTTTATTATTACTCATCTCCATGGAAACCATCTGCTCTCTGTCTGTGATGATTTATGTTTATCCCTGGGTTTCATTTATTAGTCCCATTAACACCAGAATTGCTGTTTTCTTTTCCTGCGATATTATTCCTAATGGACTTGCCTGAGAGGATTCACTGGTTCCTTATGTTCTCCTGAGAGATGTCCCTAAAAGTGACCTAGCAACATACTTCTTAAGAAGAAACTTGCAATGTTCTTCCTGACAGAGGCCTAGCGATGTCTCTTTATGAATGCACAGACTTTAGCTGCCTTATCCTCTTAATTACATTGTGTTGTCAGCAGCCGGACCGGTTAGTCTGTCCCTAACTCATCAAACCATTAACTTTAAAAAGGTTTTTTGTTTTGTGTTGTCATTTGTAACGAACTGTTCTTTATGTGGTTCTAATTTGGCTCTGTACCTGTACTCACCCCCAGGGTCTTCGTCTGTCTCCTCAATAATGAGTTTCAGTCGGGTGTCAGAGGACACCCCTATCCCTCCTCCTGTTCCTCCACGCAGAAGACCAGAATCAGCTCCTTCCGAGTCTTCCCCCTCAAAGGTAACCAGTCACACAATAGAGGTTAACGTGTTAGCAAAACAAACAGTCCCCCAGCATTTAGCAAATTAACTCATCACTCACTAGTTAACCTAACCAGTGACTCACCAATTAGCAAAAAAAAAACATCAATCACCAGTTATCAACCTAACCAGTTAGCAAAACCACCCATCAGTCATCAGTTAGCAACTTAACCCATCACTCACCAGTTGACCTGACCTGTCAATCACCAGTTAGCAACCATTTTTAATATCTTTGTATCTGAAAAAGATGAATTCTTACTGACTCTTACACCTCCTCTGTGCTCCTCCTCTCTCCCTAACTCTGCCCCCTCTGCTCTTCCAGATCCAGTCCAAGTTGGAGAGCCCGCCTGCTGTGCCTCCTCGCCAGCCCACATGTAAGCTCCCCACCCCTCGTTACTCTTCGTCGTTGTCTTCGTCTCCTCCAGACAGCCCTCCTTTGTTGCCCCCTCGAGAGCCGCTCAGCTCCCCCCTGCACCTCCTCCCTCCCCCCCAGGGCCGCTCTCGCTGTGAACTCTTGTCTCAGGCCTTCTTTCCCTCCAACACATCCTCAACTTCCTCCGCTTGCTCCACCCCCACAGCCTTGTCTTCCTCCCCACCCCTCCCCCCTGTGCCACTCACCCCCACAGGTAGAAAGATGCCTTTACCCTCCCCACCCCTAGATGGCCCCCCAGTACCTCCACGCCACAGCGTCCCCAAACTGCCTCCCAAGACGTACAAAAGAGAATCTCTGAGCCAAGTCCCTGCTGCTGGTCCCGCCCCCTGCTCTGTGATTGGACATCTTGTGAACGAGGCAGAGCTGGAAACACTATAGCTAACTGGATCAGAATGAACGAGAAGCTGACCCCCCAGCAGCTTCTGATCCTGTCAGAACCAAACTGAAACTGGACCCAACGGCGTGCTCTTACTCCAAAATTCTCAAGACTTTTTCTGTGTGGTCATTTCATTTCTGTTCCTCATCTGTGAGCTGGGACCTGTGGGACCCGGATCAGCGCCGACTGCATCTGATGGAATCTGATCAGTTCTGATTGGACCTAATGAAACGGATCAAAATTGGTTGGACCTGAGGCTTAACGGAGACTGTGAGAACTGTGGTTCACAGCTTGCAGGTACTGGTCCAGAACCTAAGAGGTACTGTTGTTGGTTCTGGTGGACCCGGTGTTGTTTGTTATTGTTGTTGATGATGTAAACAAAGAAGGGAATAAATGTTTCTGTCTATGATCTGGATTCCTGTTGTTACTTTTCTGCACCTCTGGGAGGGGGATTCTGTGTCAACTAGTGATGTAAATAATTATCAACTTATGATTAACTGTTGATTAATGGTTTATTAGATGGAAATTTGTTTAATCAAATTATTGATCGTGTGTGCTTACCCCCAGATTCCACATCCTCCGCTCCCTACCGCTCACGCACATGGTGTGGAGCACTTCCGCCATCATGTTAATGTCAATGAGAACTGTTGCATATCCGCCGCTACTCCTCTGCACATCGCCGCCCTCGTACGTCTTCTCCATCCTTCACCGCCAAAATACGAAGCCAAGCTATTTTTTGCTCCACTCAGTTGGAAGACTCCAGGTCAAGAGCCGCAATTGCAATGGCACCGAACAGGAAAAAGAATGTTGAGAAGATCTGGTTTGTCAAATTAAAATATGGTAACGACAGATCACTAACTACAAATTAGAGCATAAATTTGATATATGCCTAAAAACTGAGACTGGTTTATAAAATTATTGGATGCAAACAATTAGTACTTCAACATACCAGGAAGCAGCTTTGTCATGTCGATCAAAATATTTATTTTATACACAGAGGCTGAAAAGTTTCATCAAATCCAGTTAAAACAACTTCCAAGCGCGAGCTCCAAGGAACTCAGTGAAGCAACACAGGAAGAACCGCAGAGGCTGCAGGCTTTGCTTAGTGCAGGCAGTTTAGAGTGGAGTGGAACGGGTTATGCAGATTGTGAGATTTCAGAGTTAGAATTTCTGTCAGTGTTGTAGTGTTGCATTCGTCCACTAGAGAGCACTGCTGTTCATTCTTAGGTGGAGCTTTACTTGTGTTTGCAAGAGAAGTAAAGCCAGTTTGGAGGCCTGCTAGAGCAGAAGCCAGAATTGATCCAGAGTCTGAGTTTATTTACAGTTTAATTTAATCAAGAATGCTAAATCAACTTTCCGTGTTTCTGTTTGTAAATGTAAAAATTTAAAACACTCCTAAAGTTAAGGCCGTAATAGCACCCATTTAGCGGTGCTGCATGGTGGGGCAGCGTAACTTCTCTGCTGTGATTGGAAGGATAGGATATGACGATATAAATGTGGAGGGTTTTACGTAAAACAATTGCAACATGATGATAAAAGACATGCTAGCAGTTAGCAAGGTAGATAAAGAAAGCTTTTGTGATTTAATGCACTTCATGGAGCCAAATTCAACATTCTTCTGGAAACAACCAGAACAACCTGTTAAAAGGCTTTGTCAACAGCATCTCTCCCTGCATTGATTATTGGATAACACTAAATAACAGCGCTATATCACATTTAGTTTCCACTTCATCAAAAATAAGTGGCAAATAGTCTGACATTATGTTAAAGTGACATATTTTGTCATTTTTTAGTCAGTAACCTAATAGGTTTCTCTTTGTTCTTGTTAAAAATTGGTTTAATATGTAAAAAAAAATTTTACAACAGTTAAAAACAAAAAAATAACAAAAATAGTTCAAATATAATGTTCTACTTTTTTTGCACATATAGAGCACAATACATTTAGCTCTTCGTGTGAATGAAGGCTCCTTGACGAAAGTGTAGACTCAGGGTTTTTAAGAAAATGAAAGCTGATCAATCAACTTAACTTTACTGGGAAAGCTGCAGGACTGGATTCCATCAGTCGCCGGCTGCTAAGAACCTGTGCAGACTCTGTCTTCAGCTACATGTGGAACCTTAGCCTCAGTCTGGAGGCTGAGGCCCATGTTTTGTGCAACATTTGTGTGTTTTTGGTTCCTAAACGACTCATTTCAAGGAACTACAGGCCAGTCATCATGACCTCCTGCCTGATGACGACCTTGGAGAGCCCCACCTTGGACCTTGGACGCCCTGCAGAGGCCTGGACCACCTCACTGACCAGCCACATTGTTTAAACAGCTGTGAATCGGAAGCGTTATTCTGCACCATAAGGGCCCTGCAGGGTATTGTCCTGTCACTACTTTCTTTCACGCTTTACACCACGAACATTAACTGCAAAACGGAGAGTTCTCTTTACAGTTCATTGTACATTTTGCATATCAGTCAGTCGTGGACTTAATGGACTGGTGTGAAACCAGCCATCAGTGTTTGAATATCATTAAGATGATGGAGATGATCGACTTCAAGGACACCACCTCATCCACAGATGAACATCCAGGGAGGGGTGCAAGGAGTCGTTGAGTGGAAAGTTTGAAGTACCCGAGTATTCACCTCAACAATAAACTGGTTTGGTACAATTAGGGTGCCAGAGTCGCCTCTATCATCTTTAGGAAACTGAAGTCATTCATTGTGTACGGATGCTTAGGAATTTTGATGACCATGTTCTAGCCTCTGCCATCTCCATGCAGTGTGTCGCACGCATCGAGGCTTGCGTCAATGATGCAGGTGATAATGTTCAGGACCTGGCTTTGAAGGGGCAGCAAAATGCTGTCGATTCTCCCTTCACATTCTCTTGTTTTATTTTGGTATGTCATGCCTCCACAAAGAGGAACTCAACATATTAAAAGCAGCAGAGGTCTAGAAGGTATAATCCCTGACGAATTTTTCCTTCCCGTTTAATAACGAGGTGATTAGCTTTCAGTCTGTGTTGTGAAGGTAGAAATACAAATGTTGGAAACAGATCTCTGTACCAGCTTTTTACTTTTTGGGCCTGGATTATCCGCCACTGTATAGCAGTGAATCAAACACCTGTCCCTAGTAAAATAAGCATATTTGAAATCAAAATCATCCCCTCCATTTGAAAAAGAAAAAGGATGGAAATTGAACTTAATTGATCTCACAATAGAGAAATTTATTCTCTGCATTTAACCCATCCCCTTGGGGAGCAGTGTGGGGTTAAGGGTCTTGCTCAAAGTGCCAGCTTTGGGGATCAAACTGGGTACATGCCTTCTCAGAGCATAAGCACACTCCCCGTTTGTTTCCATTTTGTCATTGATCTGTCATTGCATCATAAATCCGATCATACTGGGGCCATATAAAGAAATTTTTATTGGCATCACACAAATATCATTAAATTGAAGTTGACAAGCCAAAAAAAAAGAACAACTCGTCCATATTCATTTACCACTAGATGGCAGCATAGAGACAATGAAGGTTGCTCACATTACTTTTAAATTGTTTCTTCTGAATCTGATTCCAGTTTGACCAATTTAAGCACCAAACTGATCTGCATGCGCAAAAGAAAACCAACAATGTCGTCATTTCCAGGACGCTTAGGTCCAGGAAAAACTGAAGCAATGGATGTTGTAGTATTTGGCATCAAAAGAAAGAAACCCCATTGTGACTGCTGCGCTTGAAGAATAAAAATGGACAGAATCTCTGCATCCTGGCGTTTTTAATTGGGCTTTGGCTGCAGTTTAGCATAGAGTTCACTGTGTTTGATTTTTTTTTAGTATTAGGGCCAGACCAGATTTTTAAAATTTGTTTAGATTTTGAGAATAAAGTTGTAATATAACGAGAATAAGGTATTAATATTACGAGAATAAACTCGTATTCTCGTAATTTTATGACATTCTTCTCATAATTTTATGACTATTCTTGTTGCGACTTTATTTTCGTAATTTTTTTACTTTATTCTCCTAATGTTAGGACTTTATTCTTGAAATAGAAAAAAAAATCTCTAGCCTGGCTCTAATATTGAGTCATAGGAAACAAAGACCAGAGATAAACAAAAAAAATGCTAGCCTGATAAACCAGACTAAATATAAGATTAAATGTGTAATTTACTCTGGCCCCCGATGAATGAGACATTGGAAGATTGTTGATGAGAACATCCCGTTGTTTTTCAAACCATGTCTGTTCCTATTGGCCAACGCTCTGACCAATGATCGCAACTGACTGTGACGTAGGAATCGCGACAGAAAGCTGGTGGGGGAGTGTAAACAAACAGCCTGTCGGTAAAACGGCGAATATGTCCTTTTTAAAAATTAATGAGAGTAGAGCCTCTTCCTGCTCACTATTCAATGGAAACCAAAGTCTAATCCTTCCGAAATTGATTCTAAAGCTGAGTCAAACGAAAACTGTTCAATAGTCGTTGCCATCTTCCTTGTCGTGCTTTCTCCAGCGTCACCTAGCTTTGTCGTCACACCCTCAAAACCCCGCCCGCTTTGCATCCAGACATTCAAAACACATCTCTGCGTTGTGATTGGCCCGCCAGTTCTAGGGCCTGGGGCATTGATGGAGGCTAGACCACTCGCAGGCAAAAATTATTTTGGCCTCTGGCGGGTGGGGCTAGTTTACTAGGCTAAAGAAAAGTCACTTTTGAACGATCACAAGATGGCCTCAAGGGGGCGCTTTTTACCAGTAGAGTAAAACAAGACAAACGCTAATTAGCAAACACAACCGATTTATTAGATCTTCCAATCAGAACCACATCCAGAACAAAAACAAAAAACAAAAAAAGAAAGAGTCTATTGGTCCAGAGAAACAGAACCGGGACCCAGTGGGTTTCAGGGTCAATAAGGCCAGGTTCAGCGGGACCTGGATCAGTCTTTGAACCTGGTTCTGGTTGGACTTGTATCAGTGAATGGATGTAATTCCACTTTGACCTGGATCAGGCTCTGGGTGTGGGTCGGGCTGGGCTTGGATCAGTCTCTGGATTCGGTCCAGGATGATCTGGTTAGAGCTGCTGCAGTCCTCAACTCCGTATGGAGCTCTGATGGTCAGAACCCCCGCCACCCTCAGCTCATTCCCGTCCTCTTCCACAGGAACCAGGTTCTTCTGGAGCCACCCGCAGACACCGGACCTCCTCCTCTGTAGCTCCTCTGGGTCAAGGCTGAGGGTCTCCTGTGGGACGAAGAAGGAGCGGATCCGCTCCAACGTCTCCTGGTCCGCCTCCTGCAAAACCTCCACATGTTCCACAGCGTGGCCCATGACCACCCGGACCGAAGCACCTTCTGCCCGCAGGTCCAGCAGTACCACGCTGCAGAAAGAAGCGGAACCAAATCATCCCAAATGAAACAGAACCAATGACCCATTTTCTCTACATCTGATGACAGAGAGGTTCGACCCAAACAGGCCATCCATGTGTTACATCCCCAAGATGGATGTTATTTTGTTCTTGCATCCAATCAACACCTTGCTCTGTTTTAGGTTCCGCCTTTAAGACTGACTGCTGCTTCCTGAGTCTCAGCCCAATCAAGATCACCTGAAGCCTATTTAAGACCGGTGAAGCTTTACTTCGGGGCAATTTGCCTGCCATACACCTCTGTGTTCATTGTAGAATCTAATAGCTGTTAAGTTACTGCCATGTAAACCTGCTTGGATGGTTTTTGTAGCGGAGAGCTGCCTTTTTGTTTAACCCATTTTCTCCTGTTTATGTGTTGGTTAGGTAGGTATTTCATAGGTTTGTATATTTTGGTTTTATATTGAGTTAGGTAAGTCCACTTTTCTTTTTCTTTAGGGTTGTTTTGTTTGTTATTTTGGTCTGAAATGGCAGAATAAAACTTTTTAAATGCCTTTTTGACCCCTTCATTCACTGTCTAAATGTATGTTGGTCCCTTATACCGCCTAGACCGAGCCAGGGGGCGTAACACACGCAAGAAACCAGACAGAACCGCAATAGATATGTTCATCTAATTCTGTCTCACCTGCGGGACACCGGATCCACGGTCAGCAGCCACCCACGGTGCTCCTCCCCCTGCGCCTTCACCATCACCTGTCTGTGGACGCAGCGGAGCCACAGCTGCGGACCTGACTGAAGCCACCCACACTGCATCACGCTCCTGTGATCATTGATCGATCATCAGCCTGCTACTGATTAGTTACGCCGCCGCGCTGCTGCACCACCTCAGCAGTCGTTCGGGTGAAAAAACGGCAAATGCAACAGTTCCGCCTTATACAGGACTGTGAGCCTCTGCTGCCCCCTGCAGGTCGGGAGCGGCAAAACCAACCAGTTTAGTTTTTTCTTTTGGATTGAAAATGAAATTCAAATGTACGGAAGAGAATTAGGGTCACTGAAAAAAGCATATTCGAAGCAAAATCAAAAAGTTAAATTATTTTTACATTTTAATTCAGCTTAATATGGGAAAAAAGCCTGCATTCTGACTTTTGTCAGAATGCTGACTTTTTTCCCCCATATTTAACTGAAATAAAATTTTAAAATCAGTTAACTTTTTAAAAAGTTTTTCAGTGACTCCAATCCTCTTCCGTACAAACGAAATATTTTCCGTTTAAAAAAATTGTAAAATCACACTTACAAAGACAACAAGCTTTTGCATGGACTCCAAATGGCTTAAGAAAAGCATTTATTTTAATTTTGATATGCATTTACATGCATTTGTTGCATTTATTTTAGTTTTGTTTTGAGCACCACATAGCTGCCTTCTGGAATTTGTGGTAGCATATAGGCAGCCAGAAAATATGTATGTATATTTTCCAATCCCAGTTTTGAAAATGGAAAATATAATCTACGATTACATTTTAAAGAACCACTGATATGACCTCACAATTGATTATATAACTTTTTTTTTTTACTCACAAAATGGATTTTACAATTCTAGTCCAAACTTTATAGGTTTTCATTAAGAACATTTCTACTCATTGAAAAATATGGAAAAACAAACTGCTGTAAAACTTCTAAAGTATATAAATGAGCCTAAACATGTGGAGAATCCCTAACTGTATACTATTTATCTTTCTTTACTGATTCTTATTGCTCTATCCATTATTGATTCATTTTTATTATATTCTTTCCTTTATTATATTATTACTATCTACTTTGTTTAAGAAAAAATCTGTGATTTACTATAATCTGTACCTGTTAATTTCAAAATGTTGTTGCCTGACTGTAACTACAGTTCTGGAAAACTTATAAAAATTAGAAAATATTTTTATATATTTATATAAAAAATATAAGGATATAATCACATAAGAAGATAAGGATTTGAACGGATAGATGTGATTAAATCTGAATAAAGTAATTTGAAACAAACATAACTTCCAATAAGCACAACACCCGCTACAACTACAAACATTATAAAATAAAAGTTTTTCTATTCAGACTCTTACTCTGGAAATCCGACCGGAAGACCCATGCCTTCTTTCCTGTGCAAGATCAGCGAGCGGCTAACAGGGGAGCTAACTCGATCCCGCATCGATCGGAACCAACCTGCGTGAGAATGTCCCGATTCGGGCGTTATGGAGGAGGTAACCTACCCATACTACCTTTCTGATCGGTACATGCTTGTAGAAACTCCTGGTACAAACCCATTGCATTCAGCAGAGTTATCGGAGCTAGCGAGCTACGCGCGGAGCTAATGGCTAATCCTCTTCTATGACGTCACTGTAGTATTTGCCGCACGTGTCCACAGGTGTTCCTCGCCGTGCTTGTTTTAATCGATTAGGAGTACCGATCTATGAGTTTGATTGGCAGAAGCAAGTAGGTAAATTTGCAGGAATTAGAACGGAGTCTGGTTCAGTTTATAGCCAACAGGTCAGGAGATACTGCCACCTACAGGCGGACTGAAAATTACAGCAACAAGCTAAGATAGTCACGGAAATAGCTGCTTGTTAGAACGTCTACCTGAACGGAAACACATTATTCATCATTGTCTGTTGCAGTAGCTTATCGGGATACATTTATTTATATTTGTCCCAATATTTATAGATCGCTTGTGGTGATGGAGTTCTGGTTTAGAAGCAGAGAAGGTCCGTACATTCTTCATTTGTTCTGATGATGTGATTTTTGCTCAGAGGAAAGTTTTCCATCCCCGGCATCAGCAGTTTTCCTTCATCCAGTGATTAAGTTCTGGATATTTTGCTGTGATCCTGGGGTCGTGATGGTGCGTTTAGTTGCGACTCATAAACTTCATAAATAAGTGGTATAACCTGAATTTAAAGTATTGATTCGGAAATCAGTGATAAAACATTAGTGAAATATCCTGATTTTTCAGTTTGTTTGTTTTTTGATCATCTGTTTGATGAGATAAAATTTTCAGGTAGGCGATCCAAATTGAACGGTTTGACCCAGCAGAGCGCCAAGGATGTAATCAAGTGATTTCCACTGATGGGATCAAGTTTTAAACGGCTGATTGGGTGCAGGACCATAGTGACAAAGTACCACAGGTTTGATGAGACACTTGGAGACTCTCTGGACCTCAGCATGTCCTGGTTCTGTTCTCCGTCCACTGTCCTGTTGGTGGGGAGGAGTTGGAGCTAGAACAACTGCAGGTAATTGATTTAAGAAAGTGGTTTACGTCTTTTCCCAGGCTTGGATCTGACAGAGAGGACCGGGTAGAAAAAGCTACAGAACTCTAACAGTCAGTAAAAAGCTGCTCTTAAAAAGGAGACGGTACAAATAACTTTCCTTTAATGAAGACTGATTTAAAATGAACTTCGGTTTTAGGTGACCCGTTACTTTGTAACAATCAGCATCCTGGTCTGATGCGATCATGTTGAGAATGTTAGTCTCTGATTCTTCTGTCTGATTGGCTGTTGAACCTGTTTGCTCTTCTCAAATGTCTTATGCAGAATCAAAGGTGTACGTGGGGAACCTGGGGACAGGGGCAGGAAAAGCTGAGCTGGAGCGAGCCTTCGGGTACTACGGGCCCCTCAGAACAGTCTGGATCGCCAGGAACCCTCCAGGCTTCGCCTTCGTCGAGTTTGAGGACTCCAGGGACGCTGAGGACGCCGTGCGAGGACTGGATGGAAAGTCTGTATCGCAGACACGATCACAGGTGACCTCCAGATCGCCTTCCGCTGACTGACTGGGTGCTGGCATGTTTTAGGGTGATCTGCGGGAGCCGGGTCCGGGTGGAACCGTCCAACGGGATGCCCCGGCGCTCCCGGTACGAGAGGCCGCCGCCACGCAGGCCGTTTGATCCCGACGACAAGTGTTACGAGTGTGGACAGAAGGGCCACTACGCCTATGACTGCCATCGCTACGGCCGCCGCGGCCACAGGAGCAGGTGCTGCATCACATCTGTGATACCTCAAGATCCATCTGTTCCGCTTCTCATGATGTGATCCGCTTCAGGTCCCGTTCCCGATCTCGTGGGAGGCGGTACTCTCGCAGCAGGAGTCACAGCCGAAGCAGAGGAAGGAGGTAAGTTTTGCTGAGCTGTAGGTCCTGGGCCCAGAAGGTTAGACTCAGGCTCTAATCTCTGTGATGTCTTCAGATCCAGGTCCTCCCCTCGCCGATCCAGGTCTAGCACACCCAGAAGATCTAGGTCTGGGTCGCCTAGAAGATCCAGGTCTGGGTCGCCTAGAAGATCCAGGTCTGGGTCACCTAGGAGATCCAGGTCTGGGTCACCTAGAAGGTTCCGTTCTGGCTCCCCTGGGAGGTCCCGGTACGTTTTATTTTATTTTTTTTCTCTTTGATGTTGTCATGGTTATATTACAACCCCCCCTAAAAAATCTTTGCTTTTCCCTTCAGGTCCCGGTCTGTGTCTAAGCGCCGCAGCAGGTGGGTGTGGCTGTTCTGATCATGCTCAGTGAGCAGTTCACCTTTGCAAAGTTTGATGATTTCATCTCTCTGCAGGTCAGGATCGATGGGTCGTTCTCGTTCCGGATCTCGCGCCAGAAGGTGAGACCACAGGTTCTGGTAAAGAGATAAGACCGAACACCAAAACAGGAACAGCTTCGGCTACGCCTACTTTTAAAAACTGCCCAAACCCAACTGATCATTTCACATTTGATGTATAGCTCAGACCTGAACCGGGTTTATAAAACCTGGATTATATGTTTATTTAAACAAGTGAAAAAGGATGGATAATATTGCCTGTTTTTCAGTCCAATTACCAGTTTAACAGTCTGATAACCAGTGTATTGGATTTCCAGTTTTATGCCCAGATTACCAGGTTATTGGTCAGATTACTGGTATGACAGTTAGATTAACAGTTCCACGGTTAGACTGCCTGTTTCAATCAGATTACCAGTTTATCAGTGAGATTATCACTTATAACAGGCAGATAACCAGTATAACAGATTACTGGGTTATGAGTCAGATTACCAGTTTATTGCCCAGATTATCATTAAATCAGTCAGATTACCTGTTTATCAAGCAGATTATCAGTCTATTAGTAAAGTTATTGTACAACTCCACTGGGGTCACGGGAGAAAACTGGGTTAGATGCTGAGGGAGACTTGGGGTGATATGGTTTAAAAATTAATCTAATTTTTGTCCATACAAATCCAGTTAATCTAATTTTATATATATATATATTAATAGAAAATCTATTTATTGTTTTTTTATTGATTTATTGCCTCTGGTTGGGCTCTGGTACGAGTCGACACCTGGATAGGTGTTGAAATGCCTTCGGTTGCCTTCCAATTTAAGCCTGTTTTTTCTTGGTTGACATGACACAGATGGCTGAGAATTTAAACATATATTTTATGCTATAAAATCTAATAAAAATAACTGAAAAACAAAATATTTGAACTCTCTGACCCACGATAGATCCAAATAAAGAAAGGTGAGGTAATTGGATAATGAGAAGGAACAGAAGAAGTGGGTAGTACTGACCAAATAACCACCTTACTGGTTTATTTTTCCATTTAAAGCCTATAAGTTCACCACTTTGGCGTGATGATGCAACCTTCATGTGATCAGAGTCCAACCAGAGCTGCTGTGCTCCGAAAACGATTCGCGTTGAATATAGTGACTGGCAGAAATGTAGTCCTTTTGTTCCTTCTTGTGGATGTTTTTTCTTTCTCTCAGATTGGAATTGAATCATCGCCTAGCAGCCGTTGAAACCAACAGAACAGCAGTCTAGCAGCCTTGCGTTGATACCAACAGTTTTTTTTAGTGTCAGGTCAGTTTGGGAGTTGGCCTCGAGGAGCGTCGAGAGGTCCAGTGGTCCGATTTGGGCATCGGGTCTTGCTGTGTTTCCAGCATCTAGAGTGGTGGACGCTCGAGTTGGGACATCTAAAGTTTTTTCAGCACGACGCTGAGCGTCAACCAGTCAGAGAAGCTGATCCAGGAGCTGTCACTACATGCAAGTCATGATCTCTGCTTCTACAGAGCTCCCAGCATAAAAGTGAAAAGTAAATAAATATATCAATGGGTTAAATTCCATTATTTTTACATAGAAAGCCAGAAAACTTTTCTTTATGTGCAAAAAAATGAGAGTGCTCTGATCATTATTACTCCACTAAAAGTGAGGTGAATAAAACTGCTTCAGAGTTAGCTATTCAGAGGGCAGATGCTAATTCTACTTCTTACAGGGCATTAGGCAATTTTTCATTGATGAATTTAGAAATACCTTTTATAATGTTTTCCCTTTTTCATTTCTTTCTTTTTGGCTTCTAATTTAAATTTGATTTTTAGCTATGTTACGTTATGTAAAGTCTACAGCACTTTTGTATCAACATTTATTTCTATCACTATTTTCAGACATTTTTCCTATTTTTTACACAGTCATTTAAGCAGAGCTATAGGAGTAACACAAACACACTGAGTAAAGGGGAACAATGTACCCCACCTATGTCTGTCGTTCTATTGGCTGAAACGGTTGTCTAATAATGATTATGCTCCAATCTGAGAGAGAACAAACAGTTTGCAAGCAGGGAAGGTGAGTTTGGGAGCAGGCTTTCTTCAGATTTCCATGCTGTCATTTTATCAATGGGAACTGTTGGTTAGCAAATGAATAAAAATAAATCCACAAGCAGGGTTTACAAACAGGTTTTACTAGCCATTTCTGGCTCAACCAGAGTTTTTTTTTTTTCGTATGAAGTCAGCAACAAAAATGAATGGGGGAAAAAGACAAATATTTCAAAGCATTAAAAAAGTGTTAATTAACATGAAGAACTAACCCTAACCAATCTTAACACGTAGCATGCTTTCTCAACACGTGATACCATCTATCTCATCTAAACCAGAATTTGAAAATAATGCATTAGAATGCGTGGTAGAAACTTATCAAAAATAGTATTATTATTACGTATTATTTTTAAAGTGCATGTATTCCAAAAACCTTAAATTAACCATAGCAAAATAATGCAAAAAAACATTTGTTTTTTGCAACATTAAAGTTTTAACTACACTACTTTAAAATTTAGCCGTGAATATCTGCATGCTACAGATTTGTTACTTATATCTGATATAGAAGCGGTTTGTAGAGGTAACGCCTCCTTAGAAGGGGAAGATTAAGCTAATCATTTTACAGACTTATTTCTCTGTTAAGTTTAAGTTAAAATAACCTTACTTATATAGCACTTTAAAAACAGCAGTCAGTGACCAAAGTGCCGGACAAAAATAATGATTGAATTGGATGAATAAGACCCTACGATTTAAGTTAATGAAATGATTCACCTTAGAAATAAAATCCACGTAAGAGTTGCAACAACAAAATACAACATACACAGCAAGAACAGAAATAAACTGGAAAATATATAATACAAAATTTTAAGGAAATTTGTATACATTTGTATTGATTTTAAGTTGAATAGAAATGATTTCTTTTATAATCAGGGTCCAGAGTATGAAGACAACAGTGAGTAGGTCTGGAGATATTTTGAGCAAGGTCAATTCAGTCTAGGATAACATAAAATTCTACAATGAGGCTATCACTTTCAGTGTCAACATGAATGCTAAAATCACTCCATTATTTATGATATATAAATCCAAAATTATTTTAATAAAAAAAAAACAACAAACCTTTCTCTCCTTGCATCTGAATGGCTTCCTCTCTGATTTCAAAATAGTGCAATAATATTTGCTTTTGAAATTAAGAAACAACAAAAAAACACTATCTTATTGTAAGTGCGTAATATTCTTTCATGTTATTTGGGTGAACATCTTTTGACCTGCTCAAATTGAGTAGCCTGGGTGCCATTCCGAACTTAGTCCCGCCCACAACGTTTGAAGTCGGGAAGTTCGGTCTGGCATTGCTCAATAGTAGCGCTAGTATGCTCGCCCAATATCTGGTCGGGCCAATCAAATTGTCAGGGCGGGCTTTATACGATGATGGACAGATGATCAACAGTAACGTAATTAACCACGTCACCAAAGCGCGCTTGGGTGACAACAACAATGGCTGCCGCTGGAGAGTTGAGGTGTGTAGATTCTGCTATTAGGTCTGTTCTAGAAGATATCGACAGCAAATTAATTTTAAAAGAGGCACAGAGAAACGTGATCAAGGCATTTGTTGAAAAGAAAGATGTTTTTGGCGTCCTTCCTACGTGATTCGGCAAAAGTTTAATTTATCAGCTGGCTCCCTTGGTCGCTTAACATACGTCACGCACTCCGTTGCTCTTATTGGTTGTAGGTCTATCCAATTGAGTGCAGAGGCATTTTTTTTCCTGGTTCGTTCAAAACACGCCCCATAATCACAGCTCTATGGAGCAGTATCAGACTCATATTCTGACTAGAATTGAGTAGGACTACGTTAGGCTACAAATTGAGGGCCAATGCGCTTATTTTAAGACATTTTTACTTTTTATCAAATCAGTTTTTGTAGTGTGTAACCAGTCTCTACTTGATGTAACAGAATCTCTCTCGCTCTCCCCTCAGTCGCTCGGCTTCCAGGACCCCTGCTGACAACTGACTTCCTCTTTGTTCTCTGATGTTTTGTATGAACTCACTTTGTTGTGTAGCAGCTCTGTGATTATTGGTTATTAATTAGTGATTATTGGTTTCTGATCCGCCTGTTTTGGTTTGTCAGCAGTTTTCTTCCTGCAATGATCTGTAATAAAGGTTTACCATTCAAACCTGTGTTAGTGTTTTTTTGCCTTCTGGGTCAACATATCAAATAAATTTGGAGAGCTGAAGGATCAGCTTAAATCTTGTGACTGTTGAAGCTCCGCCCCTTGAGCTGTTGCATTTCTTAGCATCTGAGAGTTTTGAACCTTTACAACAAGAAGATGGAGGACTCATCACCCAACAACAACTCCTCACTGAAAGAGCTTTTTCAGGCAGGTAAGACAGCCGAGCATTGTCTCCTTGTTTGTTATCCAGTCTCTTTTATCGATGAAACCACCATGAATTGAACTTTTAGTTTAATCCAAAGCAGAATGCAGTAGAACCTGAATTACTTGATGTGTGTTTTATAGACCACTGCTTTACATAGACCTGTGAAATAGGGAACTTGGTTGCTATGGGGCCAATTTGGTCTACCAGTTTTACGCTGTAAACCAACAGAACCTTGGGCCTGTTAATCTGCTCCATGTTGATGGTCATCTGACCGATTAGCTCAGTGGTTAAGTAAGAAGTTGATCTGAGAACAAAACAAATTTTTTTGTGCCATTTGTTCAGGGTTCTTGCACATGGTTTATCATCATCAAGAAATAAGATATCAGGTCTTAAAAAAATGCTATCAGGTCTCAGTAATAAACTTATAAGCTCTTATGTATTCTCAGGAAATGCTGGAACACTTCTTAATTTCAGTGAAATCTTGACCAACCACACAGATACTTGAGTTTAACAAAGCTACATGCAGCATCACTTTGTTTCCCATGATTTATGCTGGATTGGTAATTGGATGAAGATGGCTGCAAAAATAATGATTAAAGACTTATATATTAAGCTTTATATGGCCCAAAATCAAATTTTAATGTTTTAGGTCAAATGTAGTTTTGTTAAACTTGAATATCTGCTCCTTTCCTGAGACCTGAACACTTTTTCGTTGAGGGCTGAGAACTTTTTTGTGAAACCTGAGACCTGCTCTATGAGAACTCAGGATGTCCAAAAATGTACTTCTTAGGTGATGCTAAATATTTCTACAAGTGCAGAAAGAACGGGAATGCTGCTGTGTAATGGAATATCACAGTTTCTCAGGGGAATGCACCACTGCCTCGAAGAGCGAGTGGACATGATGATTAAAGGGAGCATTATACCGAGAGACTAATATCTCAGAATAGAATGTGGACAGAGCGGTTCTGTCACTAAGAGGCCATGGTCTGAGTTTATGGGTCCAGGCATGACACATTATTGTTTTCTCCTACACTTCATGTTAAACTTGAATAAGGAGGACCAGACTAGATCTGACTAGAGATCTGTCTACTTTCTGATGAAACTTCTATGAAAAAATAAACTGTTTGCACCAAATTGGTTGCTGGTACTTATAATTCCAGAGACTCATCCGAGTTCTGCTCTGACTAGAACATTGTTGCCTTTCTTGAACTAAACTGAGTGCCAGGTACTTCAGGGTAATATCCAGTCAGTCATATCAAGCTGTTGATTAGTTCTCCATCATCACCTATAATGCTAAGCAATTGACATGTTTTCCTGTACTTTTTGCAGCAGTAGAGCTCATCCACTGGAGGGAACCCAAGAAGTCCATGGCAGCATTCATTTTGTCCCTGATTGTCCTTGTATCCGTGGCAACACTGTCAGTCATCAGTGTGGTTTCCTACTTGTTGCTTGCTTGCCTCTGCGTCACAATCACCTTCAGGTTTGTGGGGTTCAGTTAAAAGTAGGGACGAAAACAGGGAATTTGTCACCACAGTATCAATACAATAATCTAATTCCTGCTGACAGGGTTTATAAATCTGTGATCCAGGCCATCCAGAAGTCCAACGACGGTCATCCTTTTAGGTAAGTGAAAGAATCGATGGGCCTTCTAGAAACACACCCTTTAAATTTAACCTTTACTCTTTGTCAGGTCTCAGCTGGATCGGGACATCTTGGTGTCCCCAGAGTTGGCCCAGCAGCTGGCCGAGCAGTGCAGGACACACTTGAACTGGTTTAGCATCCAGACCAGAAGACTATTGCTAGTGGAAGACCTGGTGGACTCTCTAAAGGTTGGTCACACCGGCTTGATTGCTAGTTCTTTAGTGCCATCATTGGGCTTTAGCTGGATTCTCTTTCTGTTGCAGCTGGCTGCAGTCATGTGGCTAATGACGTACATTGGTGCAGTGTTTAACGGAGTCACCATACTAATTCTTGGTGAGCTGTTTTAGTTCTGTTTACCTTCTTTTTGCTGATCATGAAGCTAACATGTGGCTGGTTGTCACTGTAGTCAAAGTGGGTCCAGTTATCTTACTAACATTGACGCTTGATTAATAAATCTACTTACAGATATTATTAAAATGACCTTCAACCTTCCTTAGGCCTCCAGGATTCTTATCCAATCACTTTTAGGGCATCACTCTCTGGCCCCACACTGTCCTCAAAATATGGTCACTTTAGGTTACCAGTATTACTTTAGTCCATTCACAGAGTTATTTTTCTGTGTCTGCAGCTGATGTCATCTTCTTCACCACGCCTCTGATCTACCAAAAGAAGAAGGTACTGCCCAGCTAAACCCTCCTTCATGTCTGCAGCAATTGCTGCAGCCAATGCTAAGCTTATTGCATTATTCTACAATGTGTTTAGGTTAAAGGGGTCATAGAATGATTCTATAGGGTATCTGTTGCTGGTCCTTAAGGTCTCTGAATAGGGTGTGTAACATTGGTTGGGCTGAAAATGGCATATTTGCTGTTCTATGAGCCCTAATGCAAGCCTGGTTATAAGCCCTAAGATGAAATTACAGGTTTTCTTCCTTTTATGGTATGCTCATGAATATTTAAATGAGCTCTGCGCTGATTGGTTGGTTTACAACGAGCAAAGCTGCTGAGCAAAGACGCATCATAGCAACAAGCACTCACTTACTTAAACATCCTAATTGTTGATATGGTAGGTTGACCAGTCGTCCTCCTCTCAATTTACCAGTGGGTCTACGTTCCTACCCTTACCTACGGTCATGAAATCTGGATCATGACCAAAAGAATAATATCTTGGATACAAGCAGCTGAAAAGAGTTTCCTTTGCAGGGCGGCCATGTACTCCCTTAGCGATAGGGTAAGGAGCTCGGTCATCTGGGTGAAGGGAAGCTTCTACTCTACATCGGGTCCACTCAGGCAGTTTAGACCTCTGTGTAGCATGTCTCCTGGAATGTAGGATGTCTCCTTCCTGGCCTTAGCCTCTCATCAGAGAGCTGGGGAGGTGTTTTGGGAAAGAGAAAAGTGGAAGTCTGCTGAGTGCTGGTCCTAGATAAGTTGAAGATGACAAGTTTGAGTAAAGGTACAGGCTAGATTTTTAACTGCCTGTGGAGTACCAGCTACACTCTACGCTATATTTTTTTCCCCACACAGACAAGCTCAAACTAAAAGTAAATGCAGCTTCCTCCCCAGTACGGCTTCACCACCACTATACGCCACATTTTGCACAGAAGAAAAGACTTTAGAGGTTCTTCTTCTACTGTTCCATAGAAACATGACGGTGGTTTAAAAACAAGTCAGGGAACCAAAGTGTGTTTACAGATGGCTCTGGTGTAAAAGAACAAATGACGATTCATTAGGTACTGGTTTTATGAGGCAGTCAGTTAACTTTTATCTGAACAGAAATCTTGTCTTGTTCCATTTGTCTTCAGATACTTGATTAATTGCAGTAATACTATTCAGAACAATTCTGAGGACTCAGTGCAACTTTATTATGTTCACACCTGTTAAAACATAATTGCATCGCTCAGGAAGCAAGTCAGCAGTGCCGGCTGAACAGTAGACCTGAGTATTAGAACCAATCCATTACCCAGCAAGAAGAAGACCTATTTTTTCTCACTGGAGTATCTCTGTTTTTCTCAGAGTCAGATCGATCGACATGTGGAGCTACTCCGATCCAACGTAGAGAAGATTCTAGAGAGGTGAGTCCAGTTTCATTGTCTAGATGATCATCAGCTGGTTACATTTTCCATGGTAAGGCCATGACTGATGGTGTCCCCTGATTCAGACTGCAGGACAGGCTACCTGGAGCTGTAAAGAGGACCAAAGCTGAGTGACACCTGAGAATCATCTCTCTTCATAGGAATAGTCCAGTTCTCAGTTAATCCTAAATAAAGAGTTCTGATTAAAAAAAAATGCTCTGTTGCTTTTATTATGCTGCAGATACAAGAAGAAAAATGTTGATAACAGATTCTTCAGTTAAACTTGGGGTTCTGTACAGTTCACTCTTAGCCCCAAAGTTCACATAAGTACAATTTTCTGGGTTAGAAAACTTCTGAAAGAAATGCCTGTCAACAACCAGCTAATCAGAACAGGATTCCTTTTTTCAACATTGAGGATTTTGACAAACCTATACAGAAACTAGATTCTATGAATATTTAAATCCATTAACTTTTAGTAAATGTGGAAGTAAGTGCTTGAAAGCATACAATTCTGCAAGTCATTTCAAACAGGGTCAGCCAGCCAACAAACAGAATTTTGATGGAAAATCTGGAAACTTACCTGCAGCCCTGGGGCAGAAACATCAGGGTAGACGGCTAAAAACAACAGCGGGCTGTTCTAAGAGCAAATGATAGGAGTGTACCTCTTGGAAATATAGGAATTCTTCTACTAAACAGGTTTTGCTCTATTTCAACATGACACAGACATAGCACAGTATTTCTTTCTAAACAGTTTTCTATAGCGCTTCCAGTAAAGACGTCAGCCACTTGACCACAAAGTTTAAGGTAGTGCTGCTGTAGATGACATTAGAGGTTTTTGCCACAATGAAGACACAGATATGGTAATCCATGTCTGTACCCTGGTGTCTGATATCTCAGAGAGTACTCCATCTAATTAAATTCACTTTATTTATGGAACACCAAAGCACAACACATTATGTCAAGGTACTTTACAGAGCCATTTCAATCAAATCAACCAGACAGACGATTTGACCAGCTACAGCCCTGAGCTCAGGTCCAACAGAAACCTGAAGCTGCCTAATGACCACAATAATAAAAAAACTGTCATCATAGGAGTTTTCTGCACCACTATGGCTGCGCTTTCATCTAAGCTCATATATTAAATATTGTCCTATCAGTTTCCCAGCATGCCCTCTAGGTGTCACTGACAAGCAAATACCTGAACAGCTTTTTTAACAGGCTTGGATGGACCGATTGCTTGTGCTGCTGTAACAGCCGTTATTTAATAGCCGTTATGTCTTTCAGGAGGTATTTAATTAAAATACATTTTAATACAAAAATCCAACCAGCCAATGGCATGAACAGTTCCACTCTGGTTCCGCCCACTCCATAGCAATTCGACTGCTCTCATCAAAACCACAGATGACCGCCTCATGGCATCTGACTCTGGATTACTCATCCTCCTCTACCTGATACCATTTGTCAAACCTTAGCAGGCTTTCCTCCATTGGCATCACCATCATTCTTTGGACTGGTTTGCTTGTTTGCAGGGCTCTTTTCTGGGGCCCCTCCTCTTTCTAATCTACCTCCTTCCGCTACGCAATATCTTCCTCAAATTTAACTTCCACTGCTATGCCGACGATGCCCAGCTCTACCGCAGCATGAAACTATCCTCCTCTCTCCCGCCCACCTCCCTCTCTCCCCATCTCTAAAACAAAAGCCTGGTTCACCTAAAACTTCCTTAATTTAATCAGTAGCAAGACAAGTTATCTTAATTTGCACTAAATCAAGTCTGTCTAAAAATGACAGCTTCCCACTTCGTATTATTTCAATCCCATATCAATAAAATTAACCGGTCTGCCTATTTTCCACTTACGAGTCGTCGCCATACTTGTCCACAGCCTTGTCACCTCCGACTGGACTATTGCAACTATGCCCTCTTTGGCCTTCCTCAAAAAATCACTCTTTAAACTTTAACCGATTCATATATCCACTACATCACCCCGCGACCAAAAGCTTCACTGGCTCCACTACAGTTCTACATTCAATATAAACTTCTCCGGTCCATCCCTTTCGCCCGTCTCACTACCACGGGGAACAGAGCATTCAGCTGCTCTGCTCCCTCCACTGGAATGCTCTACTTAGAAACACTAACTCACTTCTCCATTTTAAATTACATTTCAAAACTCGTCTGTTTAAGACTGCCTATTTCCTTTGATGTCAATTTCCCTGTCCCAGCTTGCTGGTGAAGATTCTGGGTTAAAAGTTAAAAAACAATCCACTTTGTGGATTAGAAAAATGCAAATTGAACCGGAAAAACAGGTCCACTCCTTAGAAATGGGAAGTCGTTGTTGGCCTGCAATACCGGATACTGCCCTATGCCACTTAAATGGATGTCGTTAGGATGACAGTGGCGTTGGATGTAGGAGTTTGCCCTGAAATCGAAGGATTGACGGTTCAAGCCCAGACTCCGACTTTCAGTGTCGTTGTGTCCTTGGGCAAGACACTTAACCTGCATTTTCTACTGATGGTGGTCAGAGGGCCCGGTGGCGCCATTTTACGGCAGCCCCGCTTCTGTCAGTGAGCCCCAGGGCAGCTGTGGCTACAATGTAGCTCCCCACCATCAGTGTGTGAGTGTGTGCGTGAATGGGTGAATTAATGTAGTGTAAAGCGCTTTGGTCACGTCTCCTGACTTGAATAAAGGCGCTATATAAGTACATACCATTTACCATTTATTGTTCGAATTGAAAAAGCTTCCTGGATGGAAAGTGAAAAGTCTTCAAACTTGCAAAATGAAGTCCAGTGGTTTGTTTTTTAACTTTTCTGTCCTTGCTTTTGTATCTTTTAAAACAGTCCTTCTTCTTTTTTTTTTGACATTGCTGTTTTTTTTTTATTTAGGTATTTATAGTAAAGTGGGTACAAGGGGGAAGGGAGAGGCACACGTCAAAGGACCACAGGCCGGATTTAAACCCAGTTAGGTGACGTCAACTAAGGCCTCCATACATGGGTTTTGCGCGGTAACTGCAGACATTGATGTGTTTTATCATCTTTTCCACGGTGACTGTTAGGGTTCAGAAAGGCACATTCCAAATAAAATGCATTATTATTTTGGCCCAGCATGAATTAAAGATCAAATATAATGAAGTCAACTAAATATGTTGGATTTGGGTAGCTGCAAGGTCAATCGTGCTGCTACTAGAACCAGTGTAAAACACAGACCTGAGCCAGAGACCACGGGAGGGCAGTCTACCAGTGTTGAATGGAGACTGTTGTTATTCTCACAGGGAATGAAGGGGTGGGGGGGGGGTCATGGGACTCTGTTTGCTTCTCCTTAAACCCGTGAGTCATGGGAAGGAAGAAGAAGCAGGGATAGAGAAAAGAAGACATGGAGGAATTATCTCGCTGTATGAGGGAGGCTATCTGCTGGCTGAGGAGCTGCTGCTGTGGTGAGGAGGAAGAGGAGGAGGAAGAGGAGGACAAGGAGGTGAAGCAGTGGAGGGAAAAGGATGGTGGACCAGAGGAGGAGGAGGGCGAAAGTCCAAGGAGCTGCAGGAGCTGGACTTCCATCCCATCTTCTGTGGTACCGGTTTCCCTCATCCAGTCTTTCAAATTCAATTTTGAAAAACAAGACTTCCACTCAGATGGTTCCTAAATCTTTTTTTAGCGTTTTGGTTGTCTCATAAAATTTGTTAAAAATTTGTTTATTTCTAACTTCAAGGATCCATTTGGTCATTGTTAACTTTGTCTGCAGACAACAACAAGTAATCTGTTTGTCCTTTAAAAAGACTCAAAATATCCAAAGTGGTACCAAGTCTGTACAGTGGCTTTAAGGCTGGATCCAAAAACATTTGGGCCCATGTTTGCAAAGAATCCTCAGCCTATAAGTACCTCTTAAGGATGCCATTTTAGAAACAATATTAGAATTTCATACATATTTTCTTGAATTTGACCTTAGTTTTTTTTTTTTTTTTTCCACAAATCCCCTCAGCTCTTTAGAGAACATAAGTGAACAAAAATTAGAACAGAATGACCTTTAAAGAGTGTCTGAAGCAGCAAAGATAGAGGGAACAAAGAGAGCTGATTGGCTGATCCTCCATTTAAATAAGGAATGATTTTTGATTGGTGAGTGAGGGAATAGGTTCTGGTAAATATTTATCATAAGTTACTGTTTTTTTTTTTTAAAATATTTAACCAAATTAAATTAACATAACCTTAGATGTCCAGAATAACAGTATAATAACATATTCATAGCCATACCTCAGCCGTTAAATGAAATTAATTGAGATCACTGTGTTTAAATTCATGACATATACATAATAATTATCTGTATGGTTTGATAATTAATATGTCAGTAAAACCCTTTCTATTCAGTTATTATAAATACGGACATGGTATAGAAAAAATACCAACGTTAGTAAGTGATCTTCAATAAAACTCACTGTAAATGTATTAAATGGCCAATTTCTCCACCGAAAAAAAAAAACCCAGTTTAAACTAAGAAACTGACCAAATACATATTGGTCATACATTTTAAAGAAGAGATTCAGGAGGAGATCAATTTGTTCAATTAAAAAGGAAAGAATTGCCTTTATTTCCTGTATTTGAGGTATTCTTAACTTACATTAAAGAACTGATTATTCCAATTGATAGTAATAGTTGATAGCCAACTTTGAATTAGCTTATAAACTCTACTTTGACAGTCTAAGTTCGTCCTTTTGATTTTGAAATATTTATTGGTGTAAATGGAAAGAAGTCGCACCTTATTTAAAGAGTTTTAGACAATTCTCCTATATCAAGATCATGGAAATATAAAAAACTAAGTGAAACATGTTATTAGATGTCAATACTTTTTTCTAAAATGCCTTTATTTTTCCACTTCTTCCTTCTCCCGTTTTGATCCAGTTAGACTTAATTAGATTTGACTTGTTTATTGTGTATTTTCATACCATTTCCTCACTGAGGATGTCTTGTACATGGCTAATATTTTTATTTGAATTTTATTTTATTAATATTGAAAATTAAGGTTAAAAAAGTTACCTCCACTTCCTGTGCCAGAGAAAACACTTGTTTTCTAAGTTTGTCACAATAATTCATATTTTACTGTATAAGTGTAAATATTCTTGTTGCATTTTAAACATCTTTTTTAGCAGAAAAGTAGCAAAGGTAGAATAACATCCGGTTTAAAAGCCAAACGGTGCTGTCGTCCAATCAGCGAGGTTGTAGATTTTCCACTTATTTCTAACTCTTCTATAGGTCCTCTCCCTTTCAATGGCTGAATCCTAAACCAGCCTCTAACAACTAACCCTCCGTTTGTGCATTACCACAGACGGTCCGCCACATTAAGTGCTGTCCCAAACCATATAGTGGGTAGGGTAAGTAGTCATTAATCCCTAAATGGAACATCCTCTTTAAAATAGTTTTATTTGACTTTATAGATTTATTTTTAAGAAAATGGCAAATATCTGATGGGATGTTAACCTGCACCAAAGATCTACAGCCACTAACATGGAGCATCATGAAGGAATGCTTTCCCTTTCCGCTAGAGGGAAGAGGCTGCCCCCTTCATATTTATACCCCCGCATACAAGCTAGTGCTTAGGGGCAGGTTTGGGATTCAGCCTTAGTGTTCATGGTTAGTGTAACATTAACCCTTAACTATCAAGTGTCACTCATAATAAAGTCACACTCACAGCAGTGGAAGGCGCCTTGATTCATCTAAAAAATAAGGTGAGGTTGGAGTCAGTGTTGTGGTCAAGACCACCTAACCCGAGACCAAGACAAGACCAAGACCAGCGCCAGTATGTGACAATAAAATGTGAAACATGATCAAAATCACAAAAAATGATCTAAAAGACCCACATTCACATAAAAACACCTGGATATTTAACACACAGAACTGGACTAAACATTAACATCTTTATTTAGTACTTCTGTGTAGTAATCACAGAATTTCAAACAATCAATCAAAGTCGATCAAAATTGTATTTTCTCTGCCGTTCATGAACAGTACATACATTTATGTTGTTTTTAAATGTGCTATTTCAAAACAATGTGCAAAATTCTGTAAAATGTGTAAAACTGAAAAAAAGCCAATCATTTCTCTTGTTTCTCTCTCATATACAGATTAAAGCTATATTATATAACTTTTCTTAAATAAATCTATATCTGTCACCAAGTTGTGAAATATGTTATGAGACAGATCATTTGTTGAAAAAATAGATTGATCTCCTTCACTGCATTTAACAATGAGACAGGTTATTGCTTGGATTTGAATCCAAGCATCCAATAAAAAGAAGGATCTTAAAGAAACTGATAATATTCTGATGATTAGTGTTATTTCCACAGTTGTGGTCTTGACTGGTCTTGAAATAAAATGCAGAGTCCTCAGCGCCCGAGACCGAGACTAGAGCGAGACCAAATGCGGTCAAGTCGGAGACGAGACCGAGACCAACAAGAAATGGTCTCGAGACCGGTCTTGAGACCAAGACCCATCTCGAGTACTACAACACTGGTTGGAGTTAAGGATATCCATAATGAAATTAAAATAATGACAAATATTTTAGATGCGGTACACTCAAACATTTGGATGCTGTCTGACAGTTTAATTTTGGGTTTTTCTGTAGAGAACATCACACCTAGCAACATGGTGAAACAAACCTCCTAACAAATATGGAGCTTTTTGTTGACTGCTTGGTTGGAGTTGCTCTAAGAAGCAACAGTTCCCTCTAACAGTACTGGAACCAGGTGACAAACTCCATTTTATTTTTCTAAGACTTTTCTCGAGATGTTTTCACAAAGATACATTTTTAGCCCTCACATAATTTGTGGAGACAGGTGCATATGTTTTTTCTGTGTTTTTTTTTAAGATGTCACAAGCTGTTTAAGCAGAAAACAAGGCAGTCGGATGTTGTGAAAGGTAGAACTATTGCTGCTAGCTGGTGTTTAAAGGGAAACCAAAGGTATTATGTATTTCTTTAGCTTAAAGCGGTGGGTTTTGAATTTCTATTGTTTCTATTCTATTTTTTTATTCATATTTTTATAGGGGCTTTTTTACAGTGTCCTGTCTGGCAATGTGGCAATAAGAATAATTGTCTTGATGCCAAAAGGAGCCCAACAGATTTTACTTTCACAAGTGTAGCGGTATGGCAATTGCCATACTGCTCCACTTGTTTCATGCATATAAATTGCTTTATTATAATTATGCAGGGAGTTTTACAGTTTATATGGACACTGCAATGTAAGTAGAGCAGAAAAACAGAAGAAGAAAAAGGAAAAAAAAAGAAAAAAAGGAGAAAAGATGAAAGAAAGAGGAGATAGAAAGGAGACAATGACAAAACATTTTCAGTCTGCTTTATCACCTGTAACAAGATGAAAAAAAGAACAGCACAACCAAAAGACATGGTACGAGATATACAATAAAGCAACACCTTGAAACTATCGCTAAAGTAATATTATTAAGTCTGACATGTACTCTGTGTTACCTGAAGATATGAATGTGGGGTTTCTGTTTGGAAGTGAATCTCTAAGTACCTGAAGCCTAGCACCTGTAGTTGTTTGTGAGGGTGAACTTGTGCATGTAAAGTTTTAAGCATAGAAAAAATGCTCAATAGTGGTTGTGGAGAGCCGGAGAACCACACCCCCCAGAGCACTGAGTCCAGCGCCGGGAGACCCAAAGCCCCAGGCGCCCAAAGGGACCCCAAGAGTGAAGGCACCAAGGAGGGGCCAGCCCCGGAAATCAGACCCCCACCAAGGGAGGAGGAGAGACAGCCCCGAAGAAGCCCCCCAGCCACCGCCATGCCGGCGCTCCGGGGAGCCGTGGGGACGAGTCCGCGGGCTCCGCCGGCAGCCGGCCACCCTGAAGTAGGGCCGGGCACCGAACACCGCCCCCCCCACCGCACCGACCGAAACGCCTCAGCCCCACAGAGCACCGAAACATGCCCCGCCCCCCTGCACCAAGCCCCGGCGACCGGCCGCAACACCCACTGCGACCGCACCACCCAGGAAAAACACACAGGCGGCCCCGCCTGCGGCCGGGGCCCATGCGCATCCGTCGCGAACCGGCCTCGAGCGCCGCGGGACCCCCCCAAAACGCCCCCCTTGCCAAAAGCGCAGCTACATTCAATATAAACATTCAAGACCGATGCCAACAGCGCGTAACGCAACACACCGCACACAGAATCAACCCAAGAGCAGAAAAGCCGCCCGGCGCAAAACCGCAAGAAGAGCAGACTGCAGCCCCCCCCCCCCCCACAAAGCCAGAGCAGAGCGAACCACGCCGTTCCCCACCGGACGAAGCCAAAGCAGCACAGCCACGTCCGCCGCCGCCCGCACCAGGCCCCGACACGCGGCCGGAGCAGCTCCGCCACCCCGGCCCCCAGACGCACGCCGGCCAGCCACTCCAAACCCCACCCGCCCCGCAGCCACACCCGCCGCGATCAGCGGGAACAAAGCAGCTCCACCATGCCTCCAAGAGGGAAAACCCACCCGAATACCCAATCAGCGCAGCCTGCCCGTCCACATCGGCCCCCCAACACCACCCCCGCCGGAGCCGCCCGGACCCCCACACACCAGCGGCGTGCCGCCAGCTATTGGGGTTTTTTTTCAGTGAAAGGGGAGAGGGGAACAACACACATTAGGAACAGAACTATGTACCTACAGGGAGTTTGTTACATACTTATTCATAAAATAGGATACATTTTACATTATAAAGTCATAGTAAAAGTCGGGCTGTTAGGCCACTTGGCTGGAGCAAAGAAACACCATTTCAAGCATCGCTCTAAGAAGAGTTTTTTTCCTAAACGCTTTGATCAGCTTTTAGAAGTTAAAACAGCATCTTTAGCTGTTCTGTAAATCTCTGTCCAACATATTACGGCGAAACCAACGAACAGTAGACCGGATGAGGTAGAGGAGCATATTGCCTGCCATGGGAATTGCTTTTGCTGGCCAGGCATATTTCAAGGCGAGCAAAAGCAGACAAAACTTTTGCAGTTTTTCGTTTAGTGTGAACCCAAAAGTTGATACAATTAGTAAACTATAGACCATATTTTCTCAGTAACATTAAATCCTACAATAAAAAATGGATGGAGACCTGGCTCTGAGAAATGAATGCCTGGGAGGTTTGTTGTGATAAATAACATCTGACCGGCCTGCTTTGATCAATTTTTAGGTATCTGATCAATACTGATAACGGTGCTACTGATATTGGTTGCCAATAGATAGGTGCATCTCTTGCTGCTAGATGACCTTTAAGGGGGAACCAAAGCTTTCAGGTAAGGTTTAAGGTGGAACTAAATCTGTTAGGTGATGTTTAAGGTGGAAGGTGTTGTGCTGGTTTATATGAAAGTTTTTTGGGGTGGATTCTTTCCTCTGTATTTCTTTAATTTTACACCACTTTTGTGCAGTGCCAATACGGCTTTAAAGTTACCTATTTTCATCCAGTTTAATAAATTCAGTTTCTGCCTGCTTCTTTAGGTGGAATCTGACCCATCTGGGTCTCAACCTCACTGGTTCCACACCTTACAGGCCCGACGGCTTAAGGTCCCAAGAGGACGGAGCAACAGTGACCCGCTAAGAGCAGGGACGGTGCAGGAACTCTTCACCAGGGTCTGCAGATGATATCATGTAGAGTGTGATGCCATGACCGTATCATGTCCTTCAGTGCCTAATATTATGCATTTGTTCTGTGTTCAGAAAGCAGGCCTAGAGTTCGGAGCGGCGCACTCATACCTGAGTCTGGAGAAGCTGGGAGAAGGAGCTTTTGCCTCCGTCTACAAAGGCATCAGCAGGTCTGATAGTCCACAGGTTTCTCATGATATCAAAGACCAATTATTAACAATCACATTCAATTCACTAAACATTTATTTTATATTTTTTTGTCTTTTGACCGTCTTTAAACTTAAAAGTTTTGCACTTTCAATTGTTTGATCATTTTGATCACCTGGTCCAAATCTAAGCAGGAATGTTTCTCAGACTACAAAAAGAAGTACAAAAGGAGGGAAACATCTTTAATGTCAGGATTTGGTTATTGAGTGTTGACCCAAAAGCAGAGGCAGGAAGGCAGAGGGGAATTTCTTTAGATCTGATTAAAAAGGGAAACTGAAAACAAAAGCAGGTTATCATAAAAATCCAATAATGTAAACGAAGTCCGAACAAGCATCAAATCAGGAGTCCAAAAATCCAAAAGAATCAAACATAAAAACTAGTCAAAACGAACCAGAAACCGTGGAGACATCAGGGGAATCACTGTCACAACGAGGAAGACTCAGGAAGACGGAATTGGAGGAAGTTTGACAAAGTTTGGCAGTGTTTACAAGGACCCAGCACAGGGGAACTAAAGAGAGAGGGCTTTTAAAGGAGACAGAGACAAAGAGGGAGCTAATGAGGAAACTGGGAGCAGGTGTGCACAGAACAAGAGGGAAAGAGCTAGGGAAGAAGGAGAACACAAGAGGGCAGCAGAGAGCAACAAATAGAAAACTGGAAGACTGGAAATAACACAATGTTAAATTACTAGGACTATAAAACATGGAGAAAAGAAAACTAAACAATAGAAAACAAGGAGTAAAGTAAGACTTAATACTCAAAAGAAAAACATAACAGAAACAGAAACCTGACATTTAAGCATTAACAGAATTTATTCCATTAATGTTTAATAAAATCATTGATATAAGCGCAACTTGCATAGGAAGTCTACATATTCTTTGTGTCGGGCTTGTTTTCTTGACCATAGATGTCTGAACAGCTTAATTGCCCAGAACTTCTAAATGTTTGCCACACCCGGCTCGATGGGGCCTCTTCCAAAGTCTCAAGGGTCAGTACCCTGCCTCCTCCAGATCACAGCATTATCATATAATGTGACTGTACGACCTCTTGGAATGTCATTCTAGCTGACTTACACCGAAAGGGGACAGACATACAGAATGAGTAGTTTTTTAAAACAGAAAAGAAATAATTTTTCAACAATATTCAAATACAAACATATTTAAACTGATTTCAATCTTGGGAAAGTATAACTTTGGGTTTTCAGAAATCTTAGCATCTCCTTTATGTAGGAAAAATATGATTTTTATTAACTGCTCTAAAAAATACTCACTATTTTAGGACATTTTGTGGTTATTTATTTTTATTTTTTTTGCGATGTGAAGGAAGTGTTTTGAGTGATGTGAATTGGATGAATAGAAGCGAAGTGACACTGGGAATCAAGGTGGACACACAAATAGACCAAAGAGACATTTTGCTGGAATTTAACAATCTGAAATTTTTTTGTCAATTTGCAGTGCTTTGTCTAGTCTGAGACTGGATGTAGATATGATAAAGAGCAGAAGACCATAGAGGAGACAAAGCATAAACTCACTAAAGCTTGATCCGTTCTCTGGGTTGGAACACCAGGTCCTGATAGGGTCCTGGATAGACAAAAGTATGAGGTGACCATCGTTCAGGTGGCACTGGCTGAACTGGGAGAGGATCTGATGGAACCAGAAATGCCATCATATTATGCACGCTGACTTGCTCGGTAAAATTAAACCCTCCTCCTATTTGATGACGCTGTGAAATTAGCCCAGCTGACATTTCTCTCCAGGATTGGTCACAGATATTTTCCTTTAATCTTCTGAAATCAGTCTTACACCCATTTCATTTTAATTTGAGTCATCCGGATGATAACGATCCATTGAGGATGACGAGGTTCCTAATGATCTATGAAGAAGACGTCAGGTTTCATTGTACTTCTTCTCTTCTTCTGCGCAGGATAAACGGGCAGCTGGTTGCTCTGAAGGTGATTCGCATGAAGACTGAGGAGGGCATCCCGTTCACCGCCATCAGAGAAGGTGACCAATCACATTCACCCATCATCCTGACTTAATCTACATATCCTGTCTCTGCTCTCACACCTTTTATGTGTTTGTGTGTTAGCAGCATCTCTCCTGAAGCATCTAAAACATGCAAACATTGTCCTCCTGCATGACATCATCCACACCAGTGAGACGCTCACATTTGTCTTTGAATATGTGGTAAGTGACCCCTCGCTCTGCCCCACCCATCATTCTGCTTCATTCAATCTCTATTCTCCCACTCTGCAGAATTTTTTTAGGTAAATCCCTAACCTTATGCTCTCTCTGTTTTTTCTCATAGTAACTTAATCTGGTCAGTTCTTGTTTAGTTGTGACTCCATCCTGGACAGAAATATCAGCCGTGCTGCTGCCATCAAAACGTTTGTTTATAGATGTTGGAGCTTGGCCTGTTTTTCAGTGTAGTCCTGTGACTATAGTCCTGGGAGTGTAGACTATAACTAACTGTATGAGCTCTCTTCATCCTCTGGCATGGGAGCTGGCTTGGAGCTCGTCTGCCTGGCTGTGTGTTTCCTGGACGGGGCCGCCCGTGGAGCTGATCGACAGTTTTCTTTGTTATCTCTGCTTCTTTTCCTATGTCTGCTTCTCTCTTCTTGAACCCCAGTTGGCCTCGGCATATGGCAGCTCGCACTGAGCGTGGTTCTGCTGGAGGTTTGAGGTTTTTCCTCTCCACTGTTGTAACGTGCATGCTCGGTGTGAGGGATTGCTTAGTCGACGAGTCAACGACAAAAAAGCAGTCGAAGCGAATGCAAGTGAATTGGGGCATGGATTTCACAGCAGTGATTCCAGAATTTAGCTCCTACCTGGACATTTTTCCTCTGCCTCACAGATTAAAACAAGTTTATGGATTTTCAAGCTGGCTTGTTTTTCCTGTTTCTCTGACTGTGACTAAACGTATGTGCTCTCTTCATCCTCTGACATGGGAGCTGGCTCGGAGCTCGTCTGCCTGGCTGTATGTTTCCTGAACGGTGCCGCCAGTGGAGCTGGTTGAAAGTTGCCCTTTGTATATCTGCTTCTTTCAGTGTGTCTGCTTCTGTCTCCTTGAACACTGAGCCTGGTTCTGCTGGAGGTTTCTTCCTGTTAAAAGGGAGTTTTTCCTCTCCACTGTCGCTACAAGCATGCTTGGTGTGAGGGATTGCCTTCGAGTCAATGAGTCGATGCAATCAACTGGTTTTCCTTTGATAGAAAACTATTTGACTGTATGATTTGGTTGATTTGTCTCTGTAAAGTGCCTTGAGATGACGTGTTGTGAATTAGTGCTATATAAATAAACTGAATAGAGTGTTGGTGTTGTAGTGGCTGTTTTCATGCAGGGGGCAGAGCCTGCCACAGCGCTAAATTGAAGTGTTCAGTTTCCTTTCGTTGTCGCTGCAGCAGACGGATCTGGCCCAGTACATGACGCAGCACCCTGGGGGACTTCACTCCCATAACGTGAGGGTAGGTTCACACACAGCAGGAAGCACTGCAGAAAAACATATGCAGCTGTTTACATTGGCAATGACGATGATGGTTTCGTGCAGATCTTCATGTTCCAACTGCTCCGGGCTCTCAGTTACATCCACAGTCGTAGGATCCTGCACCGAGACCTGAAGCCTCACAACCTGCTCATCAGCTACCTGGGAGAACTCAAACTGGCTGACTTTGGTGAGGCTGCCCCCTACAGGCCGGGAGAACATTGGCATTTTCTTCTTTCTAGTCAGACAAAAATAGAAACTTCTGCTGCCAGTCGTGGTAATTGAAGGATTCTATGTTTCAGGCCTGGCCCGGTCCAAGTCTGTTCCTACTCAGAACTTCTCCTCAGAAGTAGTGACGCTGTGGTATCGGCCACCCGATGTTTTGTTGGGATCCATAGACTATTCTACAGCTCTGGACATGTGGTAAGCGACACCGTCCGACACAACAGGAACCCGACAGCTGCAGCTGTGATGATCAACGATGTTTGCTATGTTTGAATCAGGGGGGCGGGCTGTATCTTCATAGAGATGCTGCAGGGGTCCCCGGCATTCCCAGGAGGTTCTGATGAGCTGGAGCAGCTGCAGAACATCTGGACGGTCAGTTCACTGTTCACTGAGCTCTGATCCAGTAAAGTCAAGCAAGGGGGACAATGGCAGGATCAGGAAAAAGAAATACAATACAATTAAACCCTCAATAAAAAAAAAAAAACACTCTCCTAATCAAACTTGAAGATGACATACATTTTTTTCCTGATAGATCCATAATTACATGTACTTCCTATACAGCTTTATCCACCCACGTGCCTCTGCGGCTTTAAGTTAATTTCGATAGCATAGCAAGATTTTATTGACGTTGTTTTGGTTTGGTCAAATTGAATATGTGATATTTTAATGATTTCTGTTTCAGTTTTAAACATATTTTTTGTAAAAAAAAAAAAAAAAAAACTCTTTCTGAGACGGATTCACCTGCTAAAATTACAAAGGAGAGTTATTAAGGAGGGCAGCCTGCATGGAGCATTGATACGCACCAAGTGCTGCAAATGAACCCGAAAAATCCTTTAATTTATCTTAAATTTAGTACTTAAATATTTGCATCAAAAGTTACACAGTGCTGCTTTAAACACCCTCACAAGAAACCACCCACAGAAGAAAATATACTTGACAAATTAGAGGGAAAACTGAAATTATGAAACACCCCCAGGGTGGGATCAGGGTGGGGTGGGGTGGGGTGGGGGGGGGGGCGGGGGGGGGGGGGCACAGCCTATCATTGGCCACTCCTGTGGCTCCCCTACCAGATGATTTGTTGTTCCGACTGGGATGTAATTCACCAATTTTTGAGCAAGCAGTTATTTTCTGCATCAGTGGGTGGCGGCAGTGACACCATCATCTAGAATCTCCTTGGGAGTGGTGGCCTGGTTCTTAGGGCAAAGGGCTTGGAATCCTGAGGTTGTGAGTTTGAAACCCACTTCCACAGACTGCCATTCTGGGTCTCTGAGCAAGACCCTTAACCCCCGATTGCTCCTCGGGCGCTGCACAGTGGCAGCTCACTGATCCCCAAAGGGGATGGGTTAAATGCAGAGAGTTAATTTCTCCATTCTGAGGTCATTAAAGTTCAATTTATTTATTTACTTCTATTTTAAAGTCAGTCTGTTAACTTAGGGGTAGAGTTTGTCTCTGTTGTCAACTGCAAGTCTTCTGTGTAATTAAAGATAAAAAAAAAAAACAACAACTGCTCAACCTATTTATTGTATATATTATGTTGAATCACAAATTCATTTAAACAGTACAATGTTTAAAAGTGGGTAGGTCTTTAATAAGGGCCTACTGTAAATCTGGTCCACCTACAGCAGGCATCCCCAAAGTCGGTCCTCGAGGGCCACCGTCTTGCAGGTTTTAGAGGTCTCCTTGCTTTAGCACAGCTGATTCTGATGATTGAGGTTGAGCAAAGGCCTGTTAATCAGCTTGTTATTAAAATCAGCTGTGCTGGAGGAAGGAAACCTCTAAAACCTGCAGGACGGCGGCCCTCGAGGACCGACTTTGGGGATGCCTGATCTACAGTGATTTGGTTCAAAGCCTTTTTCACATGGCTTTGAACCTCATCTTTCTTTTACATAAACGCTAAAAATGCCAAGTAGTACATGCAACTTTCTCATTTCAATGAGAGGAATTAAACTGGTTTGCATGTTTTAACATATTTCTAAAGATCAACCGCAACAGGCTCACTAAGTGAACATACTAAAAAACAAACAAAAAAAAAAGCATGTGCAATTTAGTGCCACTTTTTTGGAAACAAATTTCCATTGACGTGACCCCTCCTGTCATCAAACGTAGAGGCTTGTCAGCAACTGACCACCAGCCCCCCGACCCAAACATTTAAGTGCATTTTATGTATATAGTTTCATATGATTTCATGTAGTTTTCTAGACTTTAGCAAATGTTTTAGAATGACATCCAACCAAGCCTTTAGTACACGGAGCCCTGGGTCTGGGGCCTAACTTTTTGTGCTTTTGGATAACTGAAATTTGGCAACAGGAAGGACTAATAAAACCCCTTTCCAGTATTTAAATGTTTTCGCATAGTGTTCAGTGAGCTTTAAAGGTTTTAAAACTGTTTCGGTGATCTGATGTTTCTAAACACCAACAGGTTTTTGGTGTCCCTTCAGAGTCCAGCTGGCCTGGAATAGGTCTGCTGCCTAATTACAGACCAGGTGCTCACCTGTCCAATTATCCATATTTTAGAAGTTAGAAATGGTTGTAATTAACCCTTATGTTCTCTTCTTAGAGTGGTTTGTTCACTGCAAGCCGAAGCAATTTAGAAACATTTGGAAGAGGTAAGTTAACCAAACAAGATCAAATCTAAGCATTTAGCCACCTGTCTGCAGTCTGTTAGTCTTATGTACACTCGGACTGGGTTCCTGTCGCCCATATGTGCAAAGTCACCCCCCCCCCAATACAAATATAGCTTCTACAAATCAAACAAAATTGCTGTAAAATATTTATGCAGCTTTGGCAGCAAAGGTTTTTGTTTGTTCCATTCTTTATAGTACTGTGATCATTACATGTTTAACTAGATACAGGGGTGGAGCAGGACCTCTGCCTGTTTCAAACAGGACCTCAGAGAAGCAGTTGGAAGACGTGCTGGCTCAAAGGCTGGGCCAGCTAGCAGCAGTCATGGTTACATAGATGTTTTTATCTACAAACCAAGGCTAACTTAGACTCTATAACTGCTGACAGGTGCAGTTATCAGTTTGTTGTATGTCTCCAATCAGCCTCTGTTTGTCTGGGTCAGGTTGGACCAACTCTCCAATAAGACGGAAGATCTGGTCCAGAAGATACTGAGGCTGGTTCCGACAGAACGGATTACTGCTCAGGAGGCTTTGCAGCATCCATATTTTAGCATTCTTCCTGCTCCCATCATGCATCTCAGAGACAGTAAGACAACCACCCACTGCTGAGCTACAAAACAGCTTTTATTTAGATCAGTTTTTATTCCTGAAACACAATCAGGGTAGAAACAAAAGCAACTGTCAGATTATTTGAGCTGCCCCTTTAAGCTCGAATTACTAAAAGGGTGTATTTGGCCATTGTCTGGAAACCCGCAGAGGTGTAACATCTCATATCTGTTAGCTTTGCACTTTTTTATACCAATGCAATCTAAGGTTATTTGAATAGCTTTAAATGAGCCACCCTGTTAGCAGCAACCTCAATAAGTTTTAAGATATTAGTCGCCTTTTCCATAAACAGACACCTGCACACATTCTGGGCCTTTATTGTTTGAATCGTAATGAATTAAAAACCACATTCTGAATGAAATGAACAATAAAATTAAATGCAATTCATTACGTTTAAATATTTGTTGTTGTTTTTTCAGCTGTGTCCATCTTCAAAGTTCCTGGAGTTTCTCTAGAGACAGAGTTTAGAGACATCTTCAACCCTGGACGAAAACAGAAATCTTCACTTCTTCCTGCTGCAAGTTGTTGGTGACCAAGCTGTCAAATCAATTTAACCGGACCTGACAAGAACAGAAAAAAGGGGTGACATCATAACGTTTGCACATGTCTGTTTGCCTACAAAAAGATTTATTCATGGACGTTTACACAAAGTAAATACTACAAAATATTTCTGGTTCAAATTGATTGAATTCTGCCTTCGTCTTTCTGATGTTTCCTTCAAACTCAGCTGTAATCGCCAAGTTGGTGCTTATAATGATTTTGGTGAGAATAGATACATATTATTTTGTAAATTTGTATACATACAGGTTTAAATATAACAGGTAGAGTGGGTGGGAGTGGTATAAGATAAGAATAGAATAGGGTGACCATATTTTCATCTGGGAAAACCAGGACACCTTGGAGCGGGGCGGGGGGGTGGGGGGTTGGCGAGGTTGGGATCTCTGTTCCCATGCATAGAGATGTCTGTGGCATGTACTCACTTAACATAGACCTACGTAATCCTACAATAACATGATATTTACAGTTGATTTAAAAAAAAAATGCTTTTCAGTAAAAGTCAACAGCAATAACTCCAACAACAAACAATAATTTTTATTCAAAATGTATTTATTAAAAATGCTTAACAATTCCTGTAATGAATGAATGGCACAATGAAAGAAATAATGTCTCATCTAAACATCCCTCACTTAACAATAAAAGTTAACAGTAACTCTCAACTCCCAATAACAGATGATACTCAGCCTCAGCAATGAAAGAAATAATGTCTGTTCTGTAGGCTATTGGAAGAAATAAATTAACAAATGAGCTAATTAACAAAAAATACCTCTTGTGTAGCAAAAATTAATCAAAATGTACCAAAAACGAACAAACATATCAATAGACTATCTTTACTTTCGGTGTCGAGGGGGCTTTTCAGGTTCCTTGCACCTCCATTGGACACCGAGACATATGTGCACAAGGCCTCCCATTTGTCTCGACCCGGTCTGAAAGCGGGGAAACTCTTTTGTAAATCGTCGGTAAACATACATTTGCGCTTTTGCATGTTGTTGGCCTACTAACAGCCACGCAATCTATATTCTGACTAAGAACAGGGCTGCCCGCACTGACGCGGCTCAGGGATTACGTCACACGCAGCGTCGTGCGCAGTGCCCTAGCGCCTGTAAATTTAATGGTCCAATTAAGGTAATTTAAAAAATCAGGACATTTCCTCACTTTCTAAAAAAAACCCGGGACGCCCGGGACAGGACGTGAAATACGGATATGTCCCGGGAAATACGGACGTTTGGTCACCCTAGAATAGAATTCATCTAGTATCCAAACTGTTAAAGGCAATCCAGAGAGACACTCTGGGGGAAGAAAATCCCTCTTTCCCCAGCATGTGTGGGGTCTGCAAAGATGTTGGTTTCCCTTTTTCTGACCCTAAACCTGTAGGGATCCTTGATTAAGTGAAGGTGACCCAGGATGACTTTCTCTGCAGAGCTAACTCTTTGCTTTGTTTAAACCTGTCCTCTCTTGTGAATGTAGCAAACCACAGAGAGATGTATGAAAGACCGTGTCTTACAGCGTCCATGTGAGACGACCTGCTCAGGATGGGGTGTTTGTTGTAACCGGTGGTGATTCACAGCAGGAAACGTATTTTTTAAGGAGGGAGATGAGAGGCAGTGAAAGCGGTGTTCTCCAAAACTAAACCTTCATCTACACAGTCCTAAGTAGATGAAGGTGTTGGGTAGATGAAGGTGCACTTCTAGTTATCAAATATGTAAAGTCAGGAGGGAAGTTGAAGCTTGATTGGCTAAAGTGTTTGTGAGTTAGCTACCCCACCCCGTTATCTCATAAGGATGACGCTTTATTCATCTGGCTACTACTCTGTGTAGCTCTTAAGTTGGGTGGCCAAGGCTTAGAGTCTGTGTTTGTCAGTTTCCAGGGCCTCTGGTTTGAGCATCTGTTATATTTTTAGGGTATTCTCTCTCTGAATAAAACCTACTGGAATTCTGACACTTGGCTTACTATTTTCCATGTTGCCTGGATTTGTGTAACCATCTCCTTCATGATGGACATTGTCTGTTGTGGACACTCCTAATGTCACTTTTGCCAAACATCTCAAAGATCACTAATGCTGTACTGCTTATGGGCTCATAGGTTCTTCCACTGTCACAGTAGGGATTGTACTTGGTGCTGTATTCACATCATCTAGGACAGGGGTCTTCAAGGTTTTCCATGCCAAGGACCTCCAAACTGACGTCACGATGGAACGGGGTCCCCTAATTATATACACTGCAAAAACGATCCAGAAATAAGTAAATGTATCTGAAATTAAGTGTATTTACACTTAATTTGAGTAGGTAAATAAGATGACTTGCCAATGGAATGAATATTTTTAAATAAGATAATTAGATACTATGCACTCAAAATAACACAAATTATTTGTTTTTTTTTTATTTTCAATGTGTATTGTCTTGTTCCATTGGCAAAGAGTCTCACTTACCTCCTCAATTCAATATAGAATGCACTTATTTTAAGGGAGAATGACTAACTTAGATTTCAACTTTTTTCAGTGTATCTGTATGAAATAGTGTTATAGCAAACTGGTCCTATAGTCACTCTATCACGTATGGAGTATTGTAACGAAAGCAATTTTGCCATAGGATTATTAAAGTATTTCTCATTCTGATTCCTGGTTGATGGGACAGGTGGTGTGAATGAAACGGTGCCCAGCTTGAAAGAGCTCCTGTGTGTCGCTGAATGTGTGCATTGATGACTGAAAGACATCGTCTGCCTCCATTAATCTGTTTACTACAGTGTGTTGAGTTAATGTGTATTTAAAGACATTTCGGTTAATGGAAAAATTGCAGGGGGGAATATAAAAAAAGTCTAATCAACCAAAACTTTCACCACCCCCATGCAGTACTTCTGTGGACCCCCTAGGGGTCGCAGACCCCCTGTTGAAAACCTCTAATCTAGGAGATCATATGAAGACACTTTACTTAACATTGATAACCAGTGATGGAGTTAAAGAGCTCTTGATTTTGCTGTGATCTTATTTCTAACGTTGGTCGTTCTCGCATTCAGCTGTTCTTCCATCATTGGGGCTTGGTTCCCACTATAAGAGGGGCTGACATTTTCTCCACCATCTTACATGGTGTCTTGGCTTCCCCTTGCTGTAACATTTATGCGTTTCTGACACTCGAGTAGTGAAAACAGCTAGGCCAACAGATGTTTTGTTGTAAGTTTAGACTGTGGGTGCTTAAGCATGTGTGGGGTATGCTCTAACTTGTGTTCTTGTGACCCACCTGCCACAGTACCTTGATTTTGTGACGCCTGGCCTTTTTTGACTGGACGTGTGTCTCTGGTCTCATATTATGAGGTCGCCAGTGAGCCTTAATTCTGTTCCCCATTCTCCAACACTGGATGATGTTATAAACCCACTATATGTCCCTGTGATATAATGGGAGAAAAATCGAGGGGCACAAAACAGGCAGAGAGGGCATAATGATGCTTTGCTTTGGTTTCATATCCAAATTCAATTAGTTTTATTCTGATTTGTGTTCAGGTTCTGTAAAGAGTCTGAACTAAATGTTAATTATCTGTAATGTGTATCAGTTCAGTCAACATGCAGCTGATTAGGAGCAGACATTGATTTTCTTGGCCGTGTTGAAACATGTTTTTGTTGTGAAACCGAACAGCCGGTTGATACAGAGCGTAACAGTCTGTTTTGTATTTCCTGTTAAACCTCTTTTCACTGCAGGCTCTAACAGGTCTCCCTCTGCATGCTTCAGGGTTTAACCCGTTCCCGGGTTTAATTCATGTCTGTGTGTCCTTACAGCTCATTGACCTTATGCATCCTTTTCTCTTTTCTTTCCGTGTTTATCACATTTATACAGCTACAAACCATCATGATCACCCAGACAGGTTTGTCTGGTATGTCTTTTTTAAGTGACAAAACAGTTTTCCCTCCAGACTCAAGTTTGCTGTGCTCCTACACTTTCTGCATTATATAATAATTGGAATGAAGGTTCCTGGGTACCTTCTAAAAGGATAAAAAAAACTTTAAGCTGGTATTAAATATATTTTTCATTAAGATTTAAATTCTGTATTATTCTTTGATTTTTATTGGTCTGATATTTTATTTTAATCCTATATATGTTATCAGCTGTAAGAAAATAATAATAATTTACTGAGATTAAAGCTTGAAAACATCTGTGTTCAATCTACATAATATGGTTCACTTTGGGATTGAGTTGGAAGAATAATAAACTTTTCTTCAATTTTCTGTAAGTAACTTTATACTGAAGTAAAGGGCCTTGATCATGTGTGGGTTAAAATAAACGTGGACTTATCTTAGGAGCCCATATCAGTAAACATGCCAGTATTTTTATTTATGGACTCCAGTCTTTGAAAACTATTATAAATTCACAAACTACAAAAATCCTGATTTGATGATTGATTTGGATGAAAAGTTTGAGAGTTTTTGTCTGCTGGTTGTTGTCATGATGTGAGTCTGTGTTTAATTATTCTGATCTTTCTCAAGGATTTAAACGTGTGGCACTAAAAAAGTCTGAATTTTAGCATTGAAATTGAGACTTACAGCTGGAAAGGGAAATTGCTTAAACTTTCAATGCAATAAAATTCCAAGGAAAATTAGTTCAGTTTCACATAATTAAATAAAGTTTGGATTTAATGAAATTCAGTTTCAAAATTTTCCCTATACAAATTCACTTGACACAATTTAAATTTATTTTCTGATGGCAAAAGTTTCTGACCTTAGGAAGACACCATAGTGAGCCAAAACACAAAACCTAAGAGGATGTAACACCTTTAGAGGACAAGCTTCTGTGTGTGTTTAGGTTTTAAGTGTTAGAAGAAAGACCTCTGGTGTGGCTTTGTTAAACGGTGTCGGCATAATGCAGGCATAGAGGAAAGCTCAGGGTAGAGGATCCTCTCTGAAGATCTCAAGGTTTTCCTGAATGTGGACCGACACACGAGTGAGAAGTGCTTCCTTTGATTATTCCACCACAGTCAAATGACACAAGGAGATTCTAGATGGAGGGTGGTCAGCACCGCTAACTGACCGTAGGGATGTAAGCCCTTTGGAAAAATGACATCGGATGACATCATCTACCTGCTGCATCAAACTCTGATACACCTGGAAAAACCTGGAATTGATGTAAAGATCATGTTCTTAGATTGTACCTGTGCTTTAACACCATTCAGCCCATCGACAGATGCTGTGCAGTTAAAAATATAAATAGCTTATTTCCATCTTTTATCTTGATCTAATGCTACACTGTTTATGCGACTTCTAGGATTACAGCTAGACACATATTTTGATGCACGCACACAGATTATTATTTATGTTAAATAAGATTAGTTTTGAAGATACAATTTAAATTCTCTGTTAAATCACCGTCGCACATTGACTTAGTCTGTGCAACAATCTAAATACCATAACAATGGAAAAGTAATTCAATTTGATTCACTTTATTTCTATAGTACCAATTCATAACACATGTCATCTCAAGGCACTTTACAGTTCACCAGATCATACAGTCAAATTGATTAAAAGTTTTCTATCAAAGAAAAAACAGTTGATTGCATCGACTCATTGACTTGAAGGCAATCCCTCACACTAAGCATGCTTGAAGCGACAGTGGAGAGGAAAAACTGCCCTTTAACGAGAAGAAACCTCCAGCAGAACCAGGCTCAGTGTGAGCGGCCATCTGCCGAGGCCGACTGGGGTTCAAGGAGACAGAAGCAGAGACACAAAAAGCAGCTGTAAAAGGCGGCCCCATCCAGGAAACACACAGCCAGGCAGACGAGCTCCAAGGCAGCTCCCATGTCAGAGGATGAAGAGAGCACATCCAGTTAGTCACAGTCAGACAAACAGGACTAAACTGAAAAACAGGCCGAGCTTGAAGCAAAGGTGTTTATGGCAGCAGCACAGCTGATATTTCTTTGCAGGATGAAGCCACAGCCAAAGAGGAAAATACCAGATGAAGCTACTATGGGAAAAAGCAGAGAGAGCATAACGTCAGAAATTGAACTAACAGATTCTGCAGAGTGGGAGAATAGAGATAGAATGAAGCAGAATGATAATAAAAAGGGGTCCTATGTCCTCCAGAAGTCTAAGCTTATAGCAGCATAACTATAGAGATAGCTCAGGATAACCTGAGCCACTCTAACTATAAGCTTTATCAAAAAGGAAAGTTTTAAGCCTAGCCTTAAAAGTAGACAGGGTGTCTGCCTCACGGACTAAAACTGGTAGTTAGTTCCACAGGAGAGGAGCCTGATAACTAAAAGATCTGCCTCCCATTCTACTATTAGAAATTCTAGGAACCACTAGTAAACCTGCAGATTAAGAGTGAAGTGTTCTGTTAGGGACATAAGGAACAATCAGATCTGTGATATAAGATGGAGCTTGGCCATTTAAGGCTTTATATGTGAGAAGGAGGATTTTAAATTCTATTCTGGATTTAATAGGAAGCCAATGAAGAGAAGCCAGGATAGGAGAGTAATGATCTCTCTTTTTAATTTTCATCAGAACTCTGGCTGCAGCATTTTGGATCAGCTGAAGGCTTTTAACTACAGTTTGTGGACTTCCTGATAGTAAAGAATTACAATAGTCCAGCCTTGAAGTAACAAATGCATGGACTAGTTTCTCAGCATCAACCCTGGACAGAATATTTCTTATTTTTGCAATATTCCGCAAATGAAAAAAGGAAATTCTAGAAACCTCTTTGATATGGGATTTAAATGACAGGTCCTGATCAAATATAACACCAAGATTTTTTACATTATTATCTGAGATGAATTTAATCCCATCCAAATGACTGACTAATCAGCTTCTTTTTCAAAGACTCTGGTCCAAAGACTATAACTTCCAGGTCAGTCAACAAAGGCAAAGTAGTGTGAGTTAATTTGAATTAGAAAATTAAATAAAACATATAATGACAGGGATGTTCTTCTCTCCTAAGGTGAACAGAAATATAATAGGAGACTAACTGAAACAATTAGAGGAGTTGGGAGGAGAGAACATGTGCAAAACTATAAAACAAAGATTTTTATCTCAGTTATTTAAGCCGGTTTATGTGATTCTAAAACAAAACTTCAACAATAAACAACATAAAGTATTTAAAAAAAAATAAAAATAATTGGGAGCAGCATTTTTTTTATATAAATTCATCACATTCTCCAGCAGGTGGCAGCAAAATTAGCTTTCTTCCTCGAAGAACTCCTCCATCACACAAGGCTCAGCTGCTGGTACTGCTACTGGTCATGATGATGGATGGGCTCCGATGAAGAACTGAAGGGGGAGAACTTTAGAACAAATATTAAATTTCAGAGGAGACCCTAAATGCACCAGTAGTTAAAAATCCGAGCGGTAAGTGAAGGTGCCGCGAGCCGAAGCTCCAACCGGAAACAGCTGAGAGACTTTTTCCAGACGGGACCTGGGAGCCGAACTCGGAGCGGTTTTTTCCCGAGACCAGTAACTCTGGGACCAGCAGGGGATCCTACCGGAACCGGGCCAGGTTCGGTTTTAGGAGCCAATCGCGTCAGTGGTGAGTTTTTCCGTCGGACCTTTAGTCTGCGTGTAGTTCGGTCCTGATGTAAGTTCTGGGGCCTTTGGACCCGTCTTAGTTCGGAGATAGTTTGGAGAACAATCTGAGTTTGTTTTTGACTGCAGAACACTTAGAAACTCCTAACTTTATGGGAAACTGTTTTCAGCTTCTCCCAGAACTCCTGCAGAGTCCAGAAGAACTCTGAGCAGCAGGTTCTGATGTGTTCAGGTCTCGCTGGTAAAAACAAGATTTCTCACTAAATGTGTTCCTGTAGCTGCCTGTCGGTGGCGCTGTTTACAGATTGCAGTTTGACTTAATTCGGTTTTCTTAATCTTTTGTGGAACAGTTAAAAGGTAGATGTTCTGATCCAGCAGCTTCCTGTAGATGCTGCGTGTTTTGGGCTGCCATGGAGCCAATTAATGGAGAACATTTTTTTATATGCCCTACTGTAATTTTTTTCTACTTATTGAAATGTCTTTAAATACACATTAACAGGAATTCAACACTAGGGTTGGGATTGATACGATTTTCACGATTCTCTTATCTGTCGTTGGAAATCTCCTCAGCGACTTAAAATTAAAGCTAAGTTTTTGTAAAAATTCAAAGTCTTTAAAAGGCAGAAAAATTGCAAACAATGATCCAAAAATCAGGCAGAAGCAGCTGAAGTCCAGGTCCAATGCAATTTATTGCAACATACAAAGAATCACACACGAGTTGACCGCCGGCGTGCAACTGAACAAATAATGAAAATGGCCCTCTTTTATACATTTCATGGGGCCTGTTAGCTCCTCCTACAGGCCCCCTCCTTTGTTCACTATGCTAGGTACTTTTTCTTCGGGTAAAACCAATTATTTTTATCTTACCGGTGGAAAATCCCTTTGACAGCATATTTTTTATATATTTAATCAACAGTCTTTGTTACAGGTCATTGTGACATTTCTTTGCAAATCATGATGACATTTAGTGTACTTAAATCAGAAACTTATGACAGTTTAATCACAAACATGTTGAAACTTATCCTTTCCCTACATTAAGCCATGTCAGTCTGGCCTATTGTTCCTCTTTGTGTCTCAGTCAAAGCATCACCCCTTCTGGGATCAGTACTGCACATTATGCCTTGAAAATAACAACTCTATTTATCACAAGTTGTATGGCCAAATTTTGCTGAGCTGGTTAACCTTGATATGTCAAATACTTCATTTTTATGAGGGTGCTTTTTCTTATCACTAAGGGCCTTAATCCTGTGCTTTCCAGCAGATGAGTGTGCTTTTCTTCCTCTTACAGTCAGGTGCAGCAGTTACACACACTCATTGCTCTGTTTTTCTCCTTCTGGCCTACATAAATGTATTCATGAACACAACTCTCTTTAATCATTTAAAACTTTTAATTCTTGTTTTATTCTAATCATTTATGACAAATAATACACTACATTTCCCCCCTTTGATCCTAAAAAGGATCAACACTAAGTTGCTATGCAGGTGATTATCCCATTAAAGTGAAATCTTAAAAAGTAACTGATGGTTATATATATATATATATATATTGTGCACCCCAAACCAAAGGTGAGACCAAACACATACCCTATAGTGCTAGTGACTGGTATATAAAAAATTGTAAGTGTGAGTACCTGGCAAAATGCAAAAAGTAGAATGTAAAAATCAAGAACATCTCAAACTAAGAGGGATCCCCCTCTTGGCTCACTTGAGAGGATCTGCTCCTCGTTGCTTACTTTTTTTATAGAATGAGTTTTCTAATTCTGTTTATTATTTCAGCAGAGGAAAATTCCAATGCCCAAGCAGCATCTTGTGTTGCGAAGTCATCGCATCCCCCTCTGCATAGGTGTCAAGACACACCCATAAATAACCAAGTAAAGCCACATCATGCCTGGACTGAGGCAGGCGCGCACGTCATCTAATGGTCAATGACCGTCATTACAACCAACATAGGAGTAACCAAGTGGCACTCTCCTGCACAGTACGTGTACTGTCACATGTAGTATACACAGTGATTATGTCAATTATTTTTAACATAGGTATTTATAATCAGCAATTATCAGCATTGTCCTTATATCCAGTATGGCGTTGAGGTTGATATCAATGATAAGGATGGCCCCCATAATTCTGTTCATAATTCTGCCCTCCGTTTGGGCCCCCCTGCATATATGGAGCCACGTTCTGCAGATCAGTAGTCAGCTGCATCACCTGCTGTTGTAGGCTGATGATGGTCTGATGAGCTTTCTGAAGGTCCTGTCTCAGTCCCAGATTGTCCGTGGTCAACTGCCGTTTCCCAGCTTGTACTTTGCGTTTGTATATGGTGCGACGCATCCGTGCAAAAGACCGTCGTGGCTCGGGGTGCATCAGACCCTTCATGAATTGGGCATAAACTGTTTTGGTCATAGAGGTGATTTCAGGCTTGAGATCACTGTTGGTGTTGTATGACTCCAGCGGATGAGCCAAGAACTTTGCAACATGATGAGCTTCGGCAAGATCAAGCTGTATGTCATCTGCTAGGACCCCGTAGATGGCCAGTACGCCTGGAATGGATGGTGGCGGATAATTATGATGGCAAGGTGACGGTGGTCGGCGATCCTCGGGATTCTCAGGACTGGCAGGGGTGCTGGTTGGGCCGAGATCAATACTGAGGTCCCCTGGTGGCATCGAGATGGACAGTGGCTTCCCAGTAGACGAGCGCGGTTGATCATCAGGCTGCCTTCTGGGTGTCCTCATCGGTTTGCTCCACTCCGTAGGTGCAACACTCGGCCCCTCTGCAGGATCTTCCGGCTGCCTAGGGGGAACATAGGAGCCTGCGGCTATCTCTACGTGTGTGCCTACTGACGCCTGTGTGTAATATCTCTCTTTATTCTTTTCTTGCCATTCCTCGGGGTAATAGCTTTCCTCATAAGATTTTTCCTCATGAGTTCTCTCCATTGTCAGTTAATCTGCATTCAGAGACATAATGGGGCATTTTTAGGTATCATCTTGAGGCATATTTTCTTCTAAATGAATCTGCATGCAAAGTACTATATCTACGTAAATAAGTATGTGAGCCATTGTTGTGCAATTTAGTATACATTTTGATTAGTAAAGAAAGGCACGTACCTGGTGGGGGTGGGAGGAGATCATGGCTATGTTCTACATTACTTGGTCCAATTGTATCTCTACTACTGGGAACTGTCCAGTTATGCTTACAACAAGTCTTGAGACCAATCCCCGCACAAGGGGTATGATGCAACAAATGACTACTAATATAATCAAAATCACTGCTCCTAAAATCATCCCTGCTGCTTTAAGATACTTTCCCCATCCAAGCTTATTAAACCAGTCCCAGAATCCCTTCAATTGAGTGTTCCAATTGGACTGCAGTACATGTTCTTCCCTCATTCGTTTCATTTCCTGTAGGACTCCTGTGAGGCTACCGTTAACATCTGTGTGCATGGGAATTAAAGTACAACAATCTTCTCCTATATAATCACATATTCCTTGGTCCCCAGCCATGCGAGACTCTAACACGAACCTATGTTGTAGAACCATTAGTGACGTTGCATGCAATTGATCCTTTACCAGATCCATACCTTTTATCGTAAAATTTATAAATCTTTGTTGATTATACCATAAGAGATTTACCCATCTACTATTGCGGGCTATATACTGCGCATTAACAATGGTTCCATAGATTGGTACTGAACCAGCCCCCCTCCCGCTTTTTATCCAATCACTCCCTATAGCAGCCTGTTCTTCAGGTACCCCATATGGGACCTGATCCCAAGAGATATATACTTCATCTGAGGTCTTCCACTCATGTTTAACAGGAGCACTTCTCTTAATGCGTTTGGTTATGTCGTTAGATGTTACATTACTGTCTATTGGGTTATTTACTATTAACTTTAGTTGTCCTGTCAGCATTACTGGTGCACAGATACCTTCCCACTGAGGGGGCAATGTGGCCAACATCTGTGTTTCATTGTGGCACATCCAAAAAATGTCACCTAAAGGGACGGATCCCTTTGCCAGGCTCAGTATTCGGTATTGAGATACACTTGAAGGTTGGAACTCATAAATAACATGTCCCCCATCTGGTACTACCTGTTCACAGCGTATGGTAGCATTGGGGCTTGTTTTACAAAACTTAATGTGGTAGGTGAGGTTCCCTTTTGCTAGTGGTGGGTACCATGTTCTATTACTACATGTCACCAATCCATCCGTTGTCCACATTTGTCTAGAGGTTCTATTGGTCACCTCTTCTAATTCTTTCCCTCGGGCTATACAAAATGGAAAAATCAGTTCAGCTGGTTTTCGTACTACGGGTGGAAGGGAGAAAGTGCTCATCACCTCATTGATTGAGGAGTTCAGTGCTCTGGGGCATATTGTGTGGTCTTCTGACAAGGATGAAAGACCTCCGGCCATCTGCATGGCACAATGAGCAAAGCACTCCGTTACATCTGGGCAGTCGCCTATTTTACTTCCTGGAATAATCTGAAGGGCTGGTAATTTTTTAACATTATAACAGGCTATACAATCATCTTTCGGGCGCTTTTTGGCTTTGAACATTGTCTGGACAGAGTACTGAATCCATTGTTGGAACATGTTGGTTTCCCAGTGTGCAGTCTTTAATTTGTCTAGATCTCTTTTCTGTCTTCTGTTTATCAGTTGCACCACTTTATGTGCTCTTTTAACTGTCATTACTTGTCCTGTTAGTGTGTTTTGGCATATGTTTGTTCTGCATCTTACCTCAATGATCACCATCCCATCCCCACGGCAGTCCATGCTTCGTGGAATTCCAAGCCAATGTTTCCCCATTGACTTCCCTAAAATTTCCTCAGACATTACGTAATCATATCCTTTGATTTGCACATGCATTAGTGATAAATCTTTTCCATCCTTATCACTGATTACCCCTTGGTTAGTAGCTAGTGTTACCATTGCTAGTGCACATGTTTGTGTGTGACGCATTAAGTGTGTGTGTGCTGTGTTAGTAGTAACCTTAATCAGATCCCCCCTTGTTAACCCACAAAGGGTTAACACTACAAGAAGATTAGTCAGATTAGTCAGAGTCGGGAGAATGCGCATCCGAGAGATGCCCAGACGGCGATGGGGTGGGCGGGACCGAGTCGAGCGACGGCCCACTCGTCGTGGAGGAGGAAGGGGAGAGGGAGGGGAAGAAAGGGGAAGGTACAGGTGAGGAATATGAAGGGGACAGGACGCCACCAGCATCTGGTGGGTCAGAAGAAAGAAGTTGGTCCAGTGCCTGAACGAAGGATGGATCTGGGTCAGAACCAGAAGAAGTCTCAGTGGCAGCAAGAGCATCATCATTGCCACCAGAATCAGAAGGCGGATAGGAAGCATAAGAATGAACACTGTCATCCTCAGAGTCCCCTGGCAGTGGTGATTGGCGGGCTGCCAAACGTGCCGAACGTCTGTGGACGCCGGACGTGGAGGGGAGTGGGTGCGCATCAGTGCCCGACATCGGTGCAACATCTACAGTCTGTGAGCTAGTGGAGGGGTGCTGCGGAGGGAGACTTGTTGCTGCCCTGTCAGCATGCGCAGAGCCCGTCGGTCCTGGAGCAAGGCCAGGTGGGTCTGGAGGCCGATGCCTGGTGCAGTGGTTTTTATGAAACCAGAAGGGCTTACCTTCAACTTTCAAGGCAGTGGGAGTGGTAAGTACAACTTTAAAAGGGCCTTCCCTACGAGGCTCGTTCCACTGACGTCTAAAGACGCGTATGAACACACTGTCACCAACTTGAACGTCCCTGACGTCCACTGGAATGTGTGTCTCGTCTCGGCCGTGAGCTGCTTTCACCTGTTGAAATATAAGCCTGTGAATGCGTGTTAAGGACCTGAGATAGTCCCCCATTTCACGTTCAAGCTGTGCCAAGGAGACCTCCTGCAGCAGGGGTCCACGAACCTGTGGGAGAGGCATTGGTCGACCTGTAAGCATTTCATGGGGAGTAAGATGGGTTATTCGGTTAGTTTGAGAGCGCATTGCCATCAATGCAACAGGCAAGGCATCCACCCAAGTCAAACGGTTGTTGCTGTCAGCTATTATCTTAGCTATCTTTGATTTCAGCACTCCATTAGCTCGTTCCACGGATCCCTGTGACTGGGGATGATACACACAACCAAACTTCTGTGTTATGCACAACAGTTTAAACATTTGCTGGATCACCTGTGAAACAAAATGAGGTCCATTATCAGATGATATTGTATCAGGCATGCCAAATCTGGGAAAAACTTCTTTACATAAAAACCGTGCTGCTGCTTTATGGTCATTATGAGCAGTGGGACATGCTTCTACCCATCTGCTAAACCTACAAACAACCACCAACATATATCTCTTTCCCTGAACCCGAGTTATCATGTCAACGTAATCCATCATCAGATGGCGGAAGGGACCGTCTGGCATGGGAATATGTGCTAAGGGCTGTGTGAACATCTTACGCACATTATATTTAGGACAATGCGGACATAAGGCCAGTTCTCTGTCTACCATTGGTGTCATATACGGTGACCACCAGACTGCCTGTAACTTTTGAACAACTTGGGCTCGTGAACAATGATCAGGTCCATGCATTATTTTAATCGCCGTTGGTAATAAGGACAAAGGTAATACAAAATGTCCTCGAGAACTGCGCCACAATCCAGCGTGAGGGTGTGTTAGTCGAGCCGCCCCCCTTTGCACCCAGAGACGTTTTTCTGCTTCTGAGACGTTGTTTTGGGCTTCTATTAATGAGGCTAGATTAGTAATGGGTTCACACTCAGTTACATGAATCATTGGTCCCTGCACTGCTGATCCTGTGGCTTCTTTAGCTGCCTCATCTGCTAAGTTATTTCCTATGGCTATAGGTGTTTTCGCTGTTTGGTGGGCTGCACATTTTACAATAGCCAACGCAGATGGAAGTTGCATAGCTTTTATTAATTCTACAACAGCTTGCCCATGTGTTACTGGGGTGCCATCTGTTCTAACAAACCCTCGTTGTTTCCAGATGCTAGCATTTATATGACATACCCCATAGCCATATGCACTGTCAGTATAGATTGTCACTCTTTTACCAGTAGCCAATTTACATGCTGCTGTTAATGCTTTTATCTCCGCCAATTGGGCAGAGCAAGGTTGATCTAGGCTCATTGATTGTACTTTGGTAAAGGTCCCATCAGGGTTAAGTTGGACTATTCCATATCCCGCTCTATTACCTGTCTCACCTCTGACACATGATCCGTCTACGAACAGTGTCAAATCAGATGGAATTGGATGATTGTATAAGTCCTCTCTTACCTTCATGAAGGTGTCCGTCTCCTGGAGACAATCATGGGGCTCACCTTCTGTGGGCAATACCATTCTTGTGGCTGGATTAATGGTGGTACAGCGTTGTATTGTTAAATCAGGTCCTGAAAGCAGAACTTCATAACCTGTTCGACGAGCTTGGGTTATCACAAAGCGTGGACTGGTGAGCAGTGCATGTAATTGATGTGATGTGTACAAAATGATAGGGTGGCCCATAGTAATAACTGAGGCCTTTTTGTATGCAAAGGCTGCTGCTGCCAAGCCCTGGTAGCAGGGAGGCAGACCCTCTTCGACACCATCTAATTTTGTGCTGTAATAAGAAATTGGCTGTTTACCTGTTGGGGTGTCTTGCATCAATACTGCACATGCATACCCTTGTCGCTCAGCCACATAGAGATGGAATGGTTTGCCATAATCTGGATTGGCCAGAGCAGGAGCAGTTTGGAGATCTTGTTTCAGCAGCTGGAACGCACCCTCTGCCTCATCTGTCCATCGCAATTGAGCCGACTGGTGTCCTTGACCTGCGGCTTTAATCAGTGCTCTCAGTGGAGCCGTTTTGATGGCATAATCACACACCCACGGTCTGCTGTAACCTGCCATGCCAAGGAAAGACAACATGTGACCAACAGTCCGAGGTTTGGGCATTTGAGTTATGGCTTCCAGTTGGGACGGTGCAATACACCTCTTGTCCCCACTGAGTTGCCTGCCGAGATATTCCACTGTTTGCTGGCAGAATTGCAATTTTTGTTTACTTACTTTATGTCCTCCTTCTGCCAAAGCAGTCAACACTGTAATGGAGTCTCTTTCACACTGCTCTTTGGAAGCAGAACAAATCAAAATGTCATCAACATACATCAACATTGTGGATGGTATGTCAAGGTGATTTAAGTCATTTGCCAGTACTCGATTGAAAATTGATGGTGAGTGTACAAAACCCTGTGGTAATCGTGAATAAGTGTATTGTTGGCCTTTATAGGTGAATGCAAACAAATACTGAGAATCTGGATGGACCGGTACACTGAAAAATGCTGAGCACAGATCTATCACAGTAAACCATTTGGTACCTGGGGGTATATTACTCAGTAATGTGTGTGGGTCTGGTACTACTGGTATCTCTTCTGCTACTATGGCATTTATTAATCTTAAATCATGGACTAGTCTATAGTCATTACTGTTGGGTTTTCTGATGGGAAAAATTGGTGTGTTACAGGGACTTGCTGTTGGTTTAAGAACTCCTGCTGTTTCTAATCCTGTAATAATAGGCTGTATTCCTTCTACTGCTTCTCTTTTAAGTGGGTATTGTCTTTGGAAGGGCAATTTAGCATTTGGTTTGATGGTGAATTTGATGGGGTCTGCTGATTTCACTAATCCTACATCTGTTTTACTTTTAGACCATACTTGCTCTGGGACCTGTTCTAATAGGGATTCATGTTCTGCTGCCACTGCCATTTGTTTTTTCCCAGGAACTTTAATGTGTTCTGCTATGGCTTCATCAGCTTGTGAGAATGAGATCTTAAAGAACAGTCCATCTTTGGATAATTTAATGCAGTCCCATGCTGTGTTGACCCATTCAGTGACTTGCCTGGCTTCTTGAACCATGGGTCCTAGATCATGTGACTCATACTCGTCTGCAATCAGTAACGTGACATGTGGTGCTGAGTTGGTAACCTGGAACCATTCTGCTACATCTTTATCAGGAAATGTGACAACAGCTGCAGCTCCTTGTGGTCCAACCACTATGTCAGCATATTGGATGACAGTTGTTTTGTTGTTAATTTCTTCATCCCAGCTTTTCTCGTAGTCTTCATGTGTTTTGCCTTTGTCATAAAACATGGTACAATGGAGAGGGAGAAAGGGTTCTTTGGAGTTCTCGTAGTGATTCATTATCAGGGGTCTCCATGTTTCCCACTCTAGTTGGAGGAAGGAAGTTGGTGATGTGAGTTTCAGCCAAAATACTTGGTCTTCTGGTTCATGACTTGTTGTCTGCGGGGTCTTTTGTAGACCCAGTGGCATCATGTAGGCTTCATTGTCGTCTATTGCTTCAAAAGAAATTCCATTCGGGGTACATTTGATTTTAGCATTGAGCTGGCACAGCACATCTCTACCCAGCAGATTTATGGGCGTATCTTCTGAGTAAAACAGTGGTGCACACACAGTCTTTTCACCTATGATCATGGGAACTGGCTCAGTCATGGGTATTATTTGGGTTTTCCCAGAGAAACCTACTGTACGAATCTTTGATGCTGAGAGAGGCAGGCCAATTCCACTTTTCCCTATACAGGAGTAGGCCGCTCCTGTATCAATCATGAAGCGATGACGACTGTCATATATTGTGACATCAATGGTGGGTTCTGTTTGTGGTCGTTGGGTTAATACAGGTAGAATGGCCTCTCCATCAGGTTTCTCTGGGCACCCCTATAGCCAGTATATGTCTTGTCCCGTTCCATAGGTGGCTGGTCCAGCAGTAGGGGGCTGAGGTCCCATCCATGGGCTAGTGGGGCAATCTCTTTGCATGTGTCCAACTTGTCCACATCCCCAGCATTGCAGTCTCCCACGCTGTTGTCCCATGTCTGGACCTGCTTGAGGCATCTGCTGGTATTGGCCTTGAGGGGGCCTTCTTGGGGCTCCTTGTGGTCCCCTCCATCTTCCCCTCATGGGTGGCCCCCCTCGTCCCCTTCCAAACGTTGCTTGTTGGGGACCTCCTCCTTGGTTTAGATGCACATGAATAGGAGGAACTGGTTGAGGTTGGGTCTGCTGTGGCTGGGCTCCTCCCACAGGTGGTGCTGCTGAATATTGCATTTGCTGTGTGGGCGGAGGGATGACAGGAGACACTACTGGTGCTTGTACCACTGCCTCCCCTGTTGGTGTACTCTCAGTTGAGGGTGTGGCTGCCACAGTTAGTGCTGCTTGGTGTTTGGGTCTCTCTTTTTCCTTTTTAGCCTTGGACAACTCTCCGATCTGCAGCTGGGTTAACTTGGTGGCCAGCATCTTGCTCTGGTCCTCAAAGGCCCGTTTTTCGGCCCGATGCATGTTCACATAGTGGATAACATGCTCGGAGAACAGAGGCCACTCCATCTTCATGAGTCCCACAACTCCATCCAGTTTGGCTTGTACTTCTTTGGGCATGGCCTCTCTGATGTAGGTTCTGAACAAGGGGCCAGATGTTTTCAGTTCACTCCCATCACTTCCAGTCTCTGTTTTCCATTTCTGTTGGAACCTGTGCAGAAACTGGGCGGGGCTTTCATCATCCTTTAGGCATTCTTGTCTCAGCTTAGTTGGGTCACTGCAGGTGGGGAATTTATTCCTCAAGGCTGCCCACACTTCAGGCCTTATGTTGTTGAATGGTATCTTGTCATACTGGTGTGAGGTCATGACCCTTGGAAGCTTGGCTTCGTCAAACACCTCTCTGGCTGCTGAGTGTCCTGCTGTCTTAATCAGCAATGCCTTGATGTCTCCAGCTGCCAGATTGATGCCTCCAGTGATTTCTTCCAGCTTTTCTATCCACCTGTCAGCACCATCTGCCAACGGGGTCAGCCTTCCAGCAAGTGTGATCATGTCCATAAATGACCATGGCACATATCTGTCTTCTTGAGGTCCTTTAGACAGCAGGGGAGCCATAAAGGCCTCTTTTTGGTCTGACTCTGTCTTCTGCTGTCGTGCTTGGTACCTGGTCATCATTGAGTGAGGGCCGCTTTTTTCTATTTGCAGGTCCACTTCACATTCAGCTGTGAGTGGCTCCCGTCTTTTGGTCGTTGGTCTGTCTTTCTCCTTTAACCCCTTATGGCATGGGTCTGTTGACAGTGGCATGTCTGAGCCTTCTTCTTCCATTCCATCAGGCAACCAGTCGGTCTCCTCACTCTCTATGAAGACTTCCTCCTCGCTTCTTCTCTCCTCTCCCTCTTTTATTTTAGCTTCTTCAATCAAGGCCTTAGTCCATGGATTTGCCTGATCTGGGGCGTCATTTCGGGCCTGTAGTATGAGCTGTTCTGCTTCCATCCTTTTCTGTTTTTCTAATACTTCCTCAAATTTCTTCAATTTTTCTTTCAAATGTTTTAGTCGTTTCCTTTGTACTTCTTTTTCCAATTTTTCCTCCTTCGCTATGAGTTTTACATATTCTTCCGTCAGCTCCACCACCTCCTGGTTTATTTGTTCCATTAGTTCTGGCGATTCATCCAAGACTAGCTTGGTCACAGGCTCTGAGTGTTTTGCTGATTTTTTCAACGATGACTTGGTCCTGGGTTCTGAGTGGCTTATGGGGCCTCTTTGATATGGTGAATGCCTGCGACGTGCTGGGGGTAGGGAACGACTATGGGGAGCTTTTCTCCTTACTTCTGGGGTTCTCTCCCAATCGTCTTCTTCATTACGGTATTTACACTCTGTCTGTGGTGTGTTGTTTATTTCTTCTTCTGTTATTTCTATTTCTTCCTCTTCCTCTTCTAATACTAATTTAAGTTGTCCAGTAATCTTTCCCTTGCTCCCTGATTCTACTACTACTGGGTACAGGCCTGCTATGCTAGGGCGATAGGGTGGTGGCTTATGATCAGTGTAGTCAGGGGCTGTTGGGCTCTTTTGATGTTCAACTTTAAAATATCTCAGGATATCTCTCTGTTCAGCATGTTTCTGTGTCTTATGCAAATGCACTCGGTCACGCCTTTTTTCTTTATTTCTTAATTGTTCTTCAACCTCGTCACAGCATGAAGGATCAAAGCTGCCCTCTTTAGGCCAACGATTTTTTCCAGATGTCATCTTATGCCATTCTGTCATGCATTTTTGAATTTTGCGCTTATTGGAGGGGTGTGTCATTATTACCAGTTTGGCAGGCGTTACCCCCTCGGTCTGTTTGCTCGCATTAGCTCCCATGGCAATCAGCAGTCACTTAACCTTTAGGGTCTGTGCTTATTTGCTTTATCCTTTATAGTCTTTGATTAATTTTTATGTAACTGGTTCTGCTCTTTCCAATACAGATCGTGTTTATTTTCTTTTAGTTTCTTTCCAGTTAATTTACTTCCTAAATTTAGATCTCTTCAATTTTGAGATAAAATCTTTAATAAAACAAATTTGTAATTTTATTTTGCACTTTCACTAATTTTATACCTTATAATTTATTTTATATAAATACAATAACTTGTAATGATATATGTTTATAATATTTTTATCTTATACTGTTTGCAACCTTAGTCAATCTTATTTTGGGACTTTGTTATTTTATTTTATTCTCTTAATTCTGTGTTTTTCAATTACCAATTCTGTTTTCCAATCCTTATTTAATTTTCAGGTTATTCTTTTTCAATTATACTTAGTAATTAATTATTTTCTATCAACTTATTATTATACTTTAAGTTTTATTACTATTATAACCTTTACTATTATTATCTTTATTTACCCCTTATTCCCCCTTAGTTACTTAACTCTTTCACTCTCCACATTAACTAAGACACACAAAACACATTAGCCAAGACACACAAAGCAAATGATTATATATATATATATCTACAGTGCACTTTTACTCTTCCTCACTGTCCCCTACAGTGGCATACGCTTTTTTTTTCCCTGCTGCCCCCGGCTACACCCAGATAACTGGAAATGCATAGACGTCCTCCGGTTGGTCGAGCGGTACTATTCTCCGATTATCGCTTAATCGGTAATATTCTGGCTATCCCTTAGCCTGGCTATCGCTTAGCCTCTCAATACCTTTTCCTCACTGTTTCCCTACAGTGGCACAATACCTTTTCCTCACTGTTTCCCTACAGTGGCACAATACCTTTTACCTTAAGACTACTTAAGCCTTCTCGTGGAGCACCCTGACTACCTTAGTCACTGATACCCTCACGTAACACGCGTACACTATTGGTTCCGGATTTTATGGCTTCCACAGACTATGTCAAAACGCTTTGACCAATCTGTCCCTTTACCAATCATCCGCTCAGAACAACACGTGTTAAGCTTAACTTATTCACAAAATAATTCAAACACAAAACAGATCAAATGCAGAATAATACAAGCATTAATAACAGTTAAAGCTATGCATTCACATATACTCATACATACCTGGACCCTTCCTTAGCTTAGTCTGCCTTTATATATTCTTATATAAATTCTTATCAAATTTGGAAATTACTTTATTAAATTTGGAAAACTAGGTTCTTTTAGAAAAGCTTTGTGACGCCTGACACCCACAAGCAGTCGCCGGAGGCTGGTTCCCCACTAATTTAGAATATTATAACAAATTAGCTCACCTTTAACCGGTGAATTTCTGGGCCCGTTTGGGGGTTCCACGCCTTCCAGCTGGTGCCTGCAGATCGTCCGACGTCCCCTTTTTGCTTTTCTCCTGGCTGGCTCGCCAATTCTGTCGTTGGAAATCTCCTCAGCGACTTAAAATTAAAGCTAAGTTTTTGTAAAAATTCAAAGTCTTTAAAAGGCAGAAAAATTGCAAACAATGATCCAAAAATCAGGCAGAAGCAGCTGAAGTCCAGGTCCAATGCAATTTATTGCAACATACAAAGAATCACACACGAGTTGACCGCCGGCGTGCAACTGAACAAATAATGAAAATGGCCCTCTTTTATACATTTCATGGGGCCTGTTAGCTCCTCCTACAGGCCCCCTCCTTTGTTCACTATGCTAGGTACTTTTTCTTCGGGTAAAACCAATTATTTTTATCTTACCGGTGGAAAATCCCTTTGACAGCATATTTTTTATATATTTAATCAACAGTCTTTGTTACAGGTCATTGTGACATTTCTTTGCAAATCATGATGACATTTAGTGTACTTAAATCAGAAACTTATGACAGTTTAATCACAAACATGTTGAAACTTATCCTTTCCCTACATTAAGCCATGTCAGTCTGGCCTATTGTTCCTCTTTGTGTCTCAGTCAAAGCATCACCCCTTCTGGGATCAGTACTGCACATTATGCCTTGAAAATAACAACTCTATTTATCACAAGTTGTATGGCCAAATTTTGCTGAGCTGGTTAACCTTGATATGTCAAATACTTCATTTTTATGAGGGTGCTTTTTCTTATCACTAAGGGCCTTAATCCTGTGCTTTCCAGCAGATGAGTGTGCTTTTCTTCCTCTTACAGTCAGGTGCAGCAGTTACACACACTCATTGCTCTGTTTTTCTCCTTCTGGCCTACATAAATGTATTCATGAACACAACTCTCTTTAATCATTTAAAACTTTTAATTCTTGTTTTATTCTAATCATTTATGACAAATAATACACTACATATCGATTCTGTGAAATGATCTGATTCCTTATCGATTCTGTTAACGATGAACTTGGTAAGTGCACAGTGACATTCGTCTACCTTTGCCTGGGACTTTCTATTTCGGCACTGCCTCGGCTTCTATGTTCCTCTCATATGTCTGCTTCTGACTCCTTGAATCCCAGTCGGCCTCGGCAGATGGTCGCTCACACCGGTTCTGGTTCTGCTCGAGGTTTCCTCCTGTTTAAAGGAAGGTTTTCCTCTCCACTGTCGCTGCATGCATGCTCTGTGTGAGGGATTGTTGTAGAGTCAATAACAAAAGGAAAGTGAACGTTTTCTGTCACCACATGTTCATCCAGGAGAAGCAAATCCTGTGAAGTCAATAACTGGATCCAATCAGCTGGTTTTCCTTAGATAGAGAACTTTTTACCTGACTGACTAATCTAATTGATTTATCTCTATAGCCAAGGCTTGGTACCATACTGGCTTTGGCCCAGTTCTGGTCCAGGAATGATACGATGACTTGTTACTTTCCCTGTTGCTGCTTTGCCTCCCTATAGAACAGCAGCAGTTTTCAGATTGTGTTTCTGCATTTCTCCTTACTGGAATATGTTTGGTTAAAGTTTATTTTTTATTCTGTAACCAGAAAGAGGACAAAATGTTCGTAAATCTTTAGAATCAAAATGCCCAGGTTTCTCAAGTCTTAAGAAAACCATCAGTGTCCACATGGTCCCCTGGGTCCTGTCTGCAGGTCCTCCTCTTCCATTATTTAATTATTAATGAAGCTTCTTTGTATATCTTTTATCTCAAACCTTCATATATAGTTGAAATGCTTTCATGGGGACTTGTCGTCCTCAGAACAAACTGATTTCAACCAGAAATGATAGAAGGATGTTTCTGCCTGGTTTTCCAGCATGAATCAGCGTTTGCGTGAGTAGCCTATCGTTGTAGGGCTCCACTCATGTAGAAGGACAGATGAAGAGCAGCTTGAGAGGCTGAAACAGTGTTTGGTTGAATGACTGCTCACTCAGAAAGAGTTCATCTTTCACTTAGAGCCAGTCTGGAGGCCCAACCTGAACCTTTAAACTCAGAACGTCTCATCATGAACAATTTATTAGGGAGACGATCTAACAAACATTCATCAGCTTCATGAGCTCAAAGCCTACGGCTCTTCAGGCTGACAATGGCTGATCAATAGAGCCCAAACCTTTCTGCCCAGGAACACATTGAATTTTGTGGAATGATTCCAAGGTGATTGTCTCAGCTGCGGGCAACGATGAAAGGCCCATATTTGGTTTACTGAAGAGTTCACACAGAATCTGTAGAGTAAGGGGAGCATTCAGAAATGGAAATGATTCAAAACAAACAAACTAGACAGAGGGAAAACAGAGTTTACTCTCAGTGAAGCTGTTATAGTCATGTCTTATGGGGACTTTACAGCTCTGTTACTGTCACCCTCGAGCTTTGTTACAGTCGCTTTACAGCTTTACCACACAGCCATGTTACAATTGTCTTACTGTGGTGTTACAGGGACTTTACCACTGGTAATCCAATGCTATAGCCTTGTTGCAGCGATGTTACAGTCTCTGCAGTTGAGGTAGAAATGTCACTGCCATGTTACAGGCATGTTACAACTGTTAGGCAAGGCAAATTTATTTGTATAGCACAATTCAGTACAAAGACAATGCAGAGTGCTTTACATGATTAAAATATAGGAAAATAAAACAGAATCAAAGTAAGTAGGAAAAAAATAAGAAAATAAATTAATAAATAAAAATTTAGAAAATGCAGGCTCCAACAATGACGTCTTTACCAACTTCTGTCAACCCTGTTGACTTTATAGGTCCCGGACCTATTTATTTCAAACACAACGTTGTTTTTTCAAACCACAAGGTCCCTGACCTTGACACAATATGATACTCACAAGACCTGTTACGGTCATTTCACAACCATGTTAGTCACTTTACAGCTATTCAGAATCAGACATACTTCTATAATCCCAGAGGGAAATTACTTTTGTTACACGCTACAGATACAAACATTTTTATTTATATATATACGTACATACAACAAACCACACAAGATGATATAAATATGCATGTATGTATATGTATATATATATATATATATGCTTTATGTAGTTGCGATTTCCTTAATGTAGTTGCGCTTTTAGATTTGTAGTTGCAGTTTGCACTTCAGGGCCACCGTACCTCCTACTTCTAAAAACACGCTGCAGGATCTTTTGATGCACCTTGATGGACATCAACCATCGACTTTGCATGTAAAACGGCTGCTTCTGCTGCCCAAAGCTCGTCCGGTGTGAACGTAGCAATACAGCTGTTTAACAGCCACACTACAGTTGTGTTACAGCTTTAATCTCACTTTACAGGTGAGTCTTACTCACTTTCAAGCATTGCCGCAGTCATGTTAAAACCATGTTACTACTACTCCATATGTCATATGCAAATCAGCAACTGGATATTTTCTCTTTTAATATCAGGACATTTAATGTCCTCATCATGCATTACCAGTGGCACCTCTATAATGTTTTTATGGAGGAAGGCCACATGGGGAAATTAAAGATCTTAGGTTTGCACACTAAAACATGCTGTGATGATTCACTTTTACAATGTTGTATTATAGGACTAGAAAAAAGGATTATAATCTTTGTCATATGAGAGCTTTTCTCTTATAGATGACGAGAAAAGGCTGAATGCATTATTGCTTTGCATTGTGTAGCTTTTGTTTGCCAAACTAAATATGTAAGCCACAGTTACATTCACAGTAATAACACGATTTATTTTAAAATAATAAAGCATGAACTATAGAGATGTCTTCACTTGTTTAGCTTGTGAATTTCTTATAGATGACTGGAAGCTTATAAAAATGCATTATACAAATGAAAAGCATCTATATTTATTTCTAAAGATATTGAATTCTATAAGGAGACCATGTGTTGGTGGCCTAAGAGCAGAATTTCTAAATGCTGAAAAGATGAGATAAATACATTTTAACCAAACCTGACCAAGCTTATTGTAATTCATAAAGAAGCAAAAAGGGAAAAGAACATGATTCCTCTCCTAAAATAGAGGATCTGCTGTTTTTAACAAATCCATATTAACCAAATAACTTTAGTATTCTTTTGTCCTAAACTCTGGTGCTTTGCAGTAATTGGTATAAGTCAGTGCGTTAACAGCGAGCGTCAAGCCAGGAGATCACGATTGATGCAATGGACACGCCTGATCTGTAACATGACAAACCTCACTTTGCCTGTCAAGAGTCCAAAACCTTTGCAAACATGTAAACAGTGTAAAAAAACACTGGAGAGATAAATACCACATGTATGCACAGTGTAAATAAACATATAGATGGTTTGTATCGGTTACAGAGCAAACAGAGTAAACCCAGCAACATAACTGACAGAAACCATCAGACGTTAAACTAACAGAAAAGAATAAACAAATGACTTCACCTCAAAACCTGGATTGTGACCTGTGGCAGCCCTCATCCAGAGTTCGTCCTGTAGCCTCTAATGCCTTCTCACCGTCTATTATGTTACCAGGACGACAGCTCAAGTGCTGGTTATTAAAGTATGAACTAGTATTATAAAACATTTCATCTTGTACAAGCACAACAAAATCCAAATATAATTGGGTGCTGTGTTCAGTGGTCATCGGAAAAGGCATTTGTGTTTGATGATGGGTGGAAAAGTCTGTTTTGGTTGTTAAACCAAGAGCTTCCCACATTTATTTAGTGGGGCCACTGAGGGGGAATGTTTTTCAAACGATTGGACCCCAAGCCCCACTTGGTTACAGTTCTGACCTTTTTCATAGTTTTCATCGTCATACTGACAGATAAATTCTGTGGTTATCGGATCAGTTTGCTCCTTCCTCCCACAGTGACATACAAAAGATCAGTGTTCATTGGAAAAAACGGTTTGCTGACAGATTAAAGGTCTATAACAACATGTGTTCAGTACTTTACAGCAGACATAGACCTAGAATCATGAAATCATCAGCCATCTTTCATACTGAACTCAAGGGGTAAATCCAAAATCAAACAAAAACAAATTAGGACCTTTCAAAATAAAACAGCTTTTTTATTTTTATTTTTTAGCTGTGTTGCTGGTGTGGTTCATGTAACAGTTACAGTACAGATCTCAATGCTGTGTGGATTCCTCAGGCACCATGGGGACCAACAGCACCCTCTTTTCTGGTAATGAGGAAGAGGATTTCCTGAACTTTAATCCTAAAATGCAATCTGCCCTTCCCAGCTCAGTAATGTCTGTACAGGAAGTGATGTAATACAGTAATCAGCTGATTGGCATCAGTAAAGGGGAAGCTCTTTGGCTGATGTTAATTGAGCTTTGATGCCTGAATCTTTTTCGTATCTCGTGAGGTTCGTCAGAATCCAAGTAACTCCTGGTTGAGCTTTCAGCAGTTTCTCAGTTTTCCGGCTCCCCTCTGGGGCTGTCCATGGTCATCTGCAGACTTTACTGTCACAGTGGAGCCAAGTCTTAACTCCAAAATAATAATAAAAACTCCCTGAAGACTTTATTTTAGCAAAATATATGGTGATTTGAAGACTGACTGTTTTGGAGATCAAACTGAGCAGCTCAGGCGTTGCTTCAGGAGCATGTTAGCTTTTCCACAGGTATGTGCTATCCAGATTTTTATTTTTTATACTTAATCTCCTTCCTGCTTAGCTGAGAATACAGCTAGTTCAGGACCGGTTTGACTCCAGTCCAGGTTCCGTCCTCTTTCAGTCTGGTTTTCGTCAGACTTAGCTCCAGGTTTGGTATACCTCCAGTCCAGATTCATCTGGATTTATTTTGAGTTTGATCAACCTTCACCCCAGGTTTAGTCTGGTTTAAATCCAGTTTCTGTCTTGTTTCAGTCTGGGTTTCTTCCAGCTTTGGTCCAGCTTAAGTCCACCTCTAATCCAAATTCCATCTGGATTCAGATCCTTTTTATTCTGATTCAGTCTAGATTCTATCCTACTTCTGTGTAGACTCCTTCTAACTTAGAGTCGTAGGGAAATCATATTTAAATGTCAAATCATTCTGGTTTAAACATGTATATAAATGTACTCTTTATCAGACGATACTGTCCCAAAATTTAGAAAATTTGTATTTTTATGAAAATCTGTTTTTTTCCCCGTTATACGTCAGCCTGTACACCAAAATTTGGCCAATCATATATCAACGGTCATCTGTCAATCAAATTTTTACGATCATAGCATCTTAATTCATATATTGCAGCTAATATACGCAACAGTTGAAATAAGAAAGAAGAATCATTTAATTTCCCAATGAGTTCCGTCCCAGTGTTCACGGGGATGGATGTCTGTGTTTTCAGCAGGCGTAGAGCTTTCAATGGAATTTCCCATTGGGAACCTACTAGCACTAAGTATCTAACTGGTTAGCAAGATGCTTCCAAGAAACTGGTTTCAACCAAGCTTGCTTGCGAACCTTCCGCCACAACAATCTCTCCCTCTTGATAAATGACCAATCATATTCACTTTATTCACTCGTGTAACGTCATGCACCACTCAGGAGAATTCGGAAATGCAACGGTTGGAACAGCCGTTTTCTTACGATTTTAAGTACAGATTTTTTTTAATTTTTATTTTTTTATTTTTTATTTCGAACATGCATGAGAAAAACAATAAAACAATGTTTAAAAACATTGGAGAGAAAAACAACAAACAAGGTACCCTTCTTTCCTGAGTTAATATACCTCTATTACATGTGCAAAAAGGAGTAGGAAGAAGTAAAACGTATGTGCTCCTACCCCTTTAATTCTTGTATTTCTTCAATTTACAATATTTATAATTATGTTGCTATATATATCCATATAAATACATACCTACCTACACATATACATACATAAATATGTATACACATATACCTTCATACATATATACAAATAAACAAAACAAAAAACACAAACAAAACTTTCTACAATGCTTCTCTATACCTTTTGAAAAAAAATTCTTTGTGATTCCATCTGGATTCATTCTGGTTTCAGTTCAGTCCAGATTCAGTTGCTCTAAGATGTCGGACTAACCAGCCCATCAGCCCACGAGGAACACCTGCAGTTTACTTCCTGAGAACCTGGCTGTGCTTTCTGACCTTAATGTTTGTCCGCTTTCAGAGGAAAAAAAATTCCCTTTTTAAAGATGATGGCTACGAGCTTAATATGGAGGATAAAAAGTGCAAAAATTAGATAAATAAATACAGCATTAAATAAATAATTAAATGTGTCAATAATTAATTAAATGTGGAATGAAATAAATAAATGTGTCATTCATTAATTAAAACCACGTCACTAATATAAAGTGCCACAATTAAATAAATAAATACAGCGATAAACAATAATTAAATGTGTAATTCATTAAATAAATAAGGAATTAAATATATAAATGTGTCATTAATTTAATAAAATACATCTTAATTTTATTTAAAAAAAAATATATAATTATTTCAGTGTGCATTTAATTATTTCATGGTCCTGTGTCACAGTGCATCGAAACCATTAAAAGAATCTGTCAAACTCACCCATCAAAGTTAGGGGGCGGGGTTAATGCGAATCGAGTCTCTGTAATCGATTTGCTTCGCCTTAATGTGCAGGGTGACCAATCAGGTGTTAGATAACTATTGATACAGAATCCTTTCGTGTTGATATCGGCATCATGACTAGAGGCTAATATTTATATAGTGTAGACCCGTGATAATTTCTAAAAGTTGTTTTCATAATTTCTTTTTTTTTCATAAAAATTAAGGCATTTATCCTGCAACAGTCTAGGCACTCTGTTGATGTATTATTATTTTTTAAATAAATTGGTTGTATTACAAAGTTGTAGCTATGACCTTTTTAGAGTTTCTGCTCATAAAAGTGGTCCGTTATTCCTGCGTCGCCACGGATCAGCTCGGCTCCAGACTCAATGCAGAGGTTCCCTGGGAAAAAAAAGGTCTTACCAAATAACAGATCTTTGTTGTAGCAGAAAATGTAACGCCTGTGAATTTTTAAAATACTTTAAACAACTACAAAGTTCTATAAAATATCACAAAGTGCTATAAAATACTGTAAATAATTACGTGACTGTTTGCTTTAAATAGAAACCAGGGCACGCTCAGATCAAACTTTGACCCAGAGACTCTGATGCTTTCAGCTGTTACCGCTGAACATGACCAGACAGCTGCTGAGAGCTGATCAACCCACAACCCAGAGGAACCATGGCAACACCCCTCTGGGTTTTACTGCTGCTCCGCTCTCTCCAGATGAGCCGGAACCATTTGGATCTAAATTTTACCCAAACCTCAGAGCTGTTTGGGTTGGAAGCTCAGCGGTCTGGTTTAAACTCAGATCTTTCTCACATTATGACACCAACTTTATTTATGCATAGCTTTAAAACAACCTCAGCTGAAACAATCTGCTGCTCACACCAGCAAAAAAGAAAGATGCATTTCATAAATTATTAAATGAAAAACAAAATATAACTAAGACATTAGAACAATTATTAGAACCATAAGTCCCAGTAAAACAAAGTGAAACTAACTGTCGCTAATGCTGAAAGGCCAAAGAATGAACATAAGTTTGAAAGAAAACATCTGTTCATATTCAGATTTAAAACTTCTGAAAGTACTTTAAATATGAAGTTATTACATACTATCTTTAAATAAGAATAATTTTCATTCGAATGTGCTTTACTGGAGGCATCCATGTTTGTCAAAGAACACTACTGCCACCTACTGGTTTGTGACGTCACGGTGCGGTATCGGCTGTTGATCAAGTCCCAGTGCTGTATCTGGTGTTTGTCCCAACACGCTATTATCCAAGTCATCTTGAAAACATTCTTCTTTGAAATATTGGCTACATGTTAGGTGTTTTTTACCTTTGGCCAAAATTTCGATGGCAAATCCTCCCTCTTCAAGTTGGCGATCCAACGATAAACCCTTCTGTGGAGGGTCAGGAATCGGAAAGGTGAAATAACACCCCCCCCCCCCACTTTTACCCGATGTTTTACAACATCCAACTGCCATGCATGTGGGCATTGTCAGTTTAACTATAGCTCTGGTGAATTTCAATGGTGAAGTTCTCTGGAAGTCTTGAAAAATGTTGATTGCAGATGTGTCTAGTAGTTCCCATTGATTTTGCTTGTACAGCGGGGAGAATGGCGCTAGGCTTACCGCACTATAGCGTCACTGCCGGAAGATGTCAGGAGTGAGGTGTTATACTATGTTTGAGCAAAAATGTCTAGTTCCGGACTCAGTGATCACAACGAAAATGATAATTTTTCCTTTTTTAGTGATTAACACTAAATTCATTAAATCACCATGAAAGTATTAGTTTTAGGTATAGATAATGATCCATTGATCATTCCTCGCTGACCAGACTTTTCCCTCAAAACAAGTTTTAAAAGTAAAAGAAGGAGCCTCTTTAATGGCATTGGAGCGCCTATACCACTGTCTAGGACAGGGGTTCCCAAACTTTTTAGTCTGTGACCCCAAAAATTACAGTGGCGACCCCCTAAAAATATTACTATGGTACAGTATTTGTAGGGGGCAATTGTATTAATTATTTAATACTTTATTTAATTTTTGAAATTGTTAAGGACACTTAATGCACACTGGAAGTGCATCTGCGGTCTCCATAAGTGCTATCCAAATAGTGCTGGAAACAGGTAGCCTCGTGAGACGATCCTGATCTCGCGAGCTTTCAAGATTTCACTCACTAATCAGTCTGGAGACTCTCCGTTGAAGAAAATTTGGAGCCGTTCACCAAACGAACGTCCAATCAGTGTCGGTTTTGAGGCGGGTTGAGGTGTGACGCAACAAGAAGCGCGACAGTTCAGTCTAAAAAACATGGCGGCTTCAGCCGATGAAACTAGCGTTAGCGTGGCTATCGAGCAAGTTTTATCAGAATTACTGAGTATTTCTTCACTGAAAGAAGAGCAAAACACTGCTCAGGAGGCTTTTCTCAGAGGAAAAGATGTTTTTGCTCTTCTCCCGACTGGTTTCGGCAAGAGTAGCCTGGCTGTTAGTACGTCATATGCTTCGTTGATCTGATTGGTTTTTTTGGCCCGTCTATCACCAACATAGACCAATCAGCTAACCAGTATTTTTGCCCCTTCCCAAAATTACTTCTACGGAAGGTTTCCAGATGGATATGCAGAGCAAATCCATCTGGCGGAGTCAGGTTAGGAAACGGGAGGTAGGAGCTACAATTTCATATTCAGATTTTCGGGCTGAAATCATATTTCCTAAGATAAGGTTGCACTACTGTGTGTTTAAATTCAACAATACTGGGAGAGACCTCAAAAATATTGTTAAGGGACAGGATCCAGTGGGGAGGCTGATGACTAAAGATGCCTCATCATCCTTTGGAAAAGTGACACAGGCTCAGACTGATCAAGAATAGCAAAGCAATGAGCTGAAATGGGTCACAGTCAGGGGGTGTGGTCAGAGCTCCTTATTACTACATTGATAATTGATTCCAAATTTTAGCCTCTGCTTCAAACAAGGGTTTTAATGATGTTTAAGAACATAGTCAGTTGTGTCAGGGGTTACGTCTGGTAGATGACCTGACTAGTCTGTTGCTGATGCCCAGTTTCTGTCCCAATTCTACTTGGTGGCCCTCCTGATTGACTGCATTAAATTAAGGCTAGACTCTGAAACCACTGTGTCCATTTGATGAAATCAGTTCAACAAGTCCATCTGTTGCCCAGCCCATCTGTTTAAACAATCAGATCTTGATTTATTTCATTTTTTTTGTCTTTCAGGTCTAAATTGATGTATAATCCCTGGATGTTGTTTCCCATTTCCTCCAAAATGAGCTTCATGAGTCTGGACCACCTGGACTTCAGACCTTTATCACCCATCAGCAGAAGGGTGAAATTTGCCATTAATTCAGATGTAATTTGGGGTTGACTGAAGGTTGTTAATGAACCAGCTCATCTGCTGAACATTAAAAAGAAGAAAGCAACATCACTGTAGAAAGTCTGTGGTTTGAAGTGTATCAAAAGATAATGGGCCCTCCACAAATTCAGGGAACTCCAGCTCTCCCTAAAATGGGGGTCCGGGCTCGTGTGTCAAATTGGTCAAAGAAGCAGGATGTTAGGGATGTCCAGGCTCCTCCAAGGTTTGACAGCCTGGTACCAAGCAGGGTACATGAACCTTCGAATAAGCTGCTGGAGAATGACCAGGACCTCCAAAGTGGAACGGAGAGGATGTTCAAGGTCTCAGATATCCTGGGTTCTTCATCCAAGAGTCTTGTTGGGATGAAGAGGAGCAATAGCGAAGTGACTCTTAGCGACTTTGGATCTGAGGATGTGGATCCAGTTGCCATTAATCCAAACACTGGAACTACTCTGAACCGAAAATTCGGGAGCACTTGCAGTGTGGAATGGAGTTCATCAGACTTCTTGGAGGCATCGAGGATGGACCAGGAGCCCAGTGCACCTCCTCCGATCCCTGAGCCAGTGCCCATGCCCACTGTTGTGTCTCCCAGCCTGCAGGCTGCTGCCCAGATTGCTCGTGGGGACATCTTTTTCATGCCGGAGCAGGACTGTATGGATCCGTCGGCTTACAGCCCAGACTCAAGCAAAGCTCATAGAAGGAAGATGGAGATGTCCCTCCTAGGACTCCTGAGGCCTCAGAAGAGCAACAGGAATGAGGTTCAGCAGGAGGTCAGGTCAACTTTGACCCCTCACAGATGTTTTTCTCATTATGATGTACAGAGTGTCCTCTTCACTGCTGGTGTGCCACAACCAGAACTTTTTCATTCCTCTTCAGAAGCTCCTGACCTGCTGCCATCAGTAAGACACAATGAACTTGATGCAGACACAAGGCGCGGCAGTTTGGTTCTCACCCATTCTCAGTTCCTTAGTGAGACTGGAGGGGACATGGAAAACGGTCTGGACCTGACCCGGTCCTGCAGTTCTAACAGCATCAATGCAGCACACAGTTACAGCAGCAAGACAACACTGGGTAGCTGCACCAATGCTGCTGTGTCTGTCCTTGAGGCCTGCTCAGAAACTCAACTGTGTTCTACAAATCTCATGGGGAACTTTGACTTTGAGCACTTGGACCTCGGAGCCAATTACTACCATAAATATTTCTACAACAAAGGTAAGACCCGATCCTGATGTCTTTTTGCTCTTCACTGATGATGATTCATGATATGCTGTGACTGCTCTTAGACTCTGAATAGACTCACCCAAGACTTATGTGACTAAACTTTTACTCTAACAACCTCCATGAATCTCAGAATTCTCTGACTACTCCTAGACTTGTTTGACTCCCCAGGACTTCTTTGACTGACTCCAGACTCGATGAGAATTCTTTAAATCACCCATAGTTCTTTGACCGCCCAGATTTATTTGCATCTGTTTGACTGTGTGTCTCTTACTTGGACTTCTTTGACTTACCGTTTTTTGACTCCCAATAGACTTGGTGAACTGACCCTGACCTGTTTTAACCAAGAATTCTTTGTCTCGGCCCAGACCTATTTAGCTCAACCGGGGTTCTTTGACTCAGCAAGACTTTTTTTACTTTGTCAGATTTCTTTGAACCCCCAGATTTCCTGACTCCCCCACACTTATTTGAATCATGCAATATTTCTTTGACTCACCCAGACATCTTCAATTCCTTCAGAGTTTTTAAATCCCCAGATTTCTTGGCTCTCAGACTTCTTTTAAATTACCCCATATTCCTATAGACTCCTGGATTTCAACAATGTTCGATTTTTCACTTATTTGGATTTGCCCTAAATTAGTCATCTTTATATCTTGCACAACTGACATACAAGGAAATTTTTAAACCAATTCAGAGGAGGAATGTTGATTTATTAAAAGAACTTTAAAGTCGTAGGGAAGTCATATTTAAATGTCAAGTAATTTTAGCTTAAACATGTATATAAATGTACTCTTTATCAGACTATATTGTACCAAAATTTCAATAAAAAAAAAAATAAAAAAATCCTGTTTTCGGCCAATCGTATATCAACAGTCATCTGTCAATCAAATGTTTTCGATCATAGCATCTTGATTCATATGTCGCAGCTAATATACGTAACGGTTGAAATAAGAATCATTTCCTTTACCATTAAGTTCCGTCCCAGTGTTCACGGGGATGGACGTCTGTGTCTTCGGCAGGCGTAGAGCTAACAGAACTGCCAGTGTTGCGAGGCAAGGGCTCAAACATGTACGGCTGGAAGCCTTCTACACCAAACCAAGCTTCTGCCGCCCTGGCGTCCTCTTCCACAACATCTTCGTCCCCGCTTTCCTCCTCTAAATAAAAAATGTATGACAGAGGAGACTCATCCACGACCTCTGACACTAAACTCTCCTCCTCTTGCATGTTTCCGCTGTCCATAGCGTTCCTTGACAGTGTCGTTTCTAAGTCACCAATTTAGTGCTACTTGGTCCCAACGGAATTTCCCATTGGGAACCTACTAGCCCTAAGTTGCTAACTGCTTAACAAGATACTTCAGACAAACCGGCCACAACCAAGCTTGCTTGCGAACCTTCCGCCACAACAATCCCACCCCCTTGATAAACAACTAATCACATTCACTTTATTCACTCCATTAAAGTTGGGCACCATTCAGGAGAATTCGGAAATGTAATGGTTGGAACGGCCGCTTCCCTATGACTTTAAAAGATAAATAATAAGAAAGAGTTTTAATGTAACCTAATCAAAAATCTCAGGTTTCCAGCCATTTTTTTTTTCTTTAAATTCTCACCTTGTTTGGTTCTGGTGCCACTGAGTAAACAGGAGCCCAAGGACCTAAAGCTTGATTTTTTGTAAACAGCTGTGTTTTCTACTTCCTTGTGTTGTTATAGTTTTTGTCAGGTTGCTGTTTGTGCTGAACGTGCCCCCCCCCCCAGAAAAAGATGGATATGCTGCATTTTAAATATAGAATAACATATTTTTTTCTTGTAAACTTTCTGGTAAACTTGGAGATATATTTTATTGCATGTTGCATATCCCAGTAAATCTGTTTTGCCTTAAATCTGCAGCTCTCCCTACTTCTCTCTGTGCACTGATTTATGAACCTCTTTACTAATACAATGATGCCAGGAACAAAATGTCAAGATATGTAGAAGTTCTGCAGTCTGATTCTCTCTGTACAATAAGAAAACGTATTCATTTTAACCTGTAACTGTGAGTCATAGTCCTCTGAGAGATCAAGCTTTTTTAACTAGTAAAGAATAACACAACATTTAAACTGTATTTTCTTTGCTCAAGCTTCTTGCAAAGCTTGAGCAAATTAGATCTCTCAAAGCAACAGATCTGATGATGTTACACTGAGAGGCGGGACACGGGAGTAGTGCGAGAGAGGAAAAAAAAGAGGAGATTATTGATGGGGACTGCCCCACCAGGCTAAAGTTGGTGGGGATATGTCCACACCAGTTCTTCAGAAAGTTACGCCTGTGCCCTGATCCCTACAAACTGCTCCATTGAGCGAATCTGGTGCTATAATAAAGGTGTTGAAATATATCTAAACTATGAGGCAGCTCCAATTCTCTGACTGTTGTCTCACTAGATCACCAGAACTATCTGGGCTTTGATCCAAAGTTTGGTCCAGTGTCCCTGAGCATTCGACGAGAGGCTGTGGATGACAGAGCCAACCCCATAAATTTCAATTACAGGATCATCCTCCGGACCAGTCAGGTAACTGATCATTACTTCGGTCCATTTCATTACACAATCATAGGTGGAGTGTGAAGAGATGACGTCCAGTTTCTCCTCAGCTGTCCACCCTCAGAGGATCCGTTATGGAGAACTCAGTCCCTTCTTCATCCAAACACGGGACTTGTCGAGGTCTTCCTCTAAGGGATGTCTTAGAGTTTGTGGTTCCTGAACTAAATATTCAGAGCCTAAGAGTGGCTAGCAGTTCCCCAAGAGTCTCTGATCTGCTGCTACAGCTGGACCAGCAGGAGGTAAGCTGGTTCTGATGGTCCTACTGCTGGTAGATACATGTCAATAAAATGGCTGGTAGGTTGCTTCAGAGACATGGTTGTATAAATGGTATTTATTTGTCATTGATTTTGCCCAAATTGAAGCTTAATTATTTCCTTCACGTAAAATTCGGGAGATTAGCAGGATTGGGAGCTTGGCGGGAGATAACATTACAAAACAGGGTTCTATTGTATAAATTGTGAGAGTTGGGAAGTATATTTATGAAGAGATTGCTGCGTCATTCTGTAGAACGTTCCTCCCATTGGTCTTTTTATTGGTTAATTCATCAGGGATGAAAATCAAACATTGTTTGTGTAAGACTTGAAAAGTTTCTGTCATAAGCAGGATGATTTTGTGTGACATCATCTTTTGTCGTCCGTCAGATCTCAGTCAGATCTCAGATCTCTGTTATTCTCTGTCTTTGGCAAAACTTTTTATCTGAAATGTGCCAACAGGTTTAGAACACTTAACTCCAGCCAGTTCCTGTTCAACATCTTCTTTTTTATGGTTTTCTGCAGCTCGTCCTGCAGCACAGAGTGGGCCTGTTGCTGTGCCGGAACCGGCCCACTGCAGGGGACCCCAGTGAGACCAGTAGCCCTGCCCTGAAGCAGTTCCTAAACCTGCTCACCCACCAGGATCCAATGAAGGGTTTCTACAAGTACCAAGAACAGCAAAAGTCATCTGGTACCAGAACCACCTCTTCTTTCTTTTACACAGCCGATCCTGGCTTTGGCAAAATGTGTATAAATCCACCTAAGGTGTTGAGGTTGATGTACATTCATCTTGGAATCTGCTGCCACATCTACCCCAAAGTTCTAACTGCGTTGCTGCTGTTTTGTTCCAGCATCTAGTCTATAACCCGTTTCTCCTAACCCAGGTTCTCAGGGAGCCAAAGTCCTGGAGGATCAAGACAGGGCCAGAGTGAGACCAAATATCCACCCAGACAGGCCCACAAGATAATGACCTATTTTTATAAAAAAAAAAAACAATCTTCGCTTAAGTCCACCACATCACAGTGTTCTGTAAAGGCTTTTGATTCTGTATATTTTTCTAAAATACTTCTAATACATGTTAGCGTTGCTTCACAATCTAGATTTATTTTAAAAAGGAGAGCAAATTCACAACATTAATATTTATAATAAAGTGTTCACTGAAATCCAAACCTTAAAAGTGAAATAAAATAACTGAAAATATTATTTCACACTTCTTCCAGTTTCCCTGGACTCTCCTGGACCTGCATCACATAAAAATAGTAATCTTAACATTTTTAGCATATTCAATATGGGAATCATGTTTGACCAAGTAAGATATTTCTAGGTTTAAATATTCAGATTATTTCAAATTTCATAATATTCCATTTCCACTGTGGGCTTTGTGATTGAACTATTTACTTTAAATGCTAAAAAAATTGCACCGGTCACTTATATGGCTTGGGTATAGAAAGCATTTAGAACTTCCATCCATCCATCCATCCATCCATCCATCTATCCATCCATCCATCCATCCATCCATCCATCCATCCATCACGGTTATCCCAAGTTGGGTCGTGAGGGGTGCTGGTACATCTCTCCAGCTGTCTACGGGCGAGAGGCGGACTGGTCGCCAGTCCATCCATTCACACACACACTCACACCTAAGGAGAATTTAGAGAAGCCAATTGTTGGCAATTGTTATGTTTTTGGACTGTCGGAGGAAGCCGGAGTACCCAGAGAGAACCCACACATGCTCAGGGAGAACATGCAAACTCCATGCAGAAAGACCCCGAGCCTGAAAACAAACCCAGAACCGTCTCGCTGCAAGGCAGCAGTGCTACCCACTGAGCAGCCCGCATTGAGAACAGTTTCTTCCATTTCTTCCTTAGAAATTGTGCGTTCATTGCTGGTACTTTGTGCTGCTGTATAAGAGAAATATTCCCATTTATGTAGCGTTGCATCATGTTGGCGTATGTAGCGTTGCATCATGAATTGATGACATTTTGTCTAAATCCCAGACTTCCAGTAGACCGATGCCATATCGATCAAAACTCTGCTTCTGACCCAGTGTGGTCTGATCAGTAACATATCCCCGGAATCTCTGCGAACCAAATCAAATAACCGCTTCTGTTTCCTAACAGATGACTCCACAGAGACACAATCAGTTTACACGACGTTCAGAGAATTCCAGCTGATGTTCCATATTTCCACCCTGCTGCCTGCTGCTGCTGCTGATGCTGCTCAGGTACTACAGAAAAACTAAGCAGATACTACACTGGTTATAACTTGGGTACTACATGGATATTACATGGGTAGTACACAAAAACTGCATAGGTACTTCACAATTTTTACACAGAAACTGCACAGAAATTAATTAGGTACTATGCATGTACTATACAGGTCCAATGCAGATATTACAGATGTGTTACAAAAGTTCTACACGAATACTATGTAGAGACTACATAGATGATAATCAGGTTCTAATCAGGTAACACACAGGTTTTACACCACTACTAAACCACCTATCTAGTTAAATGGCACTAGATAGGTACTATCCAGCACTTTACAGTTCACCATATATGCAGACATATATACTACATATATACATATGTATACTACAAATATATACTATGGTCCTAATCAGGTACAAATTATTATTCAAATTCTATACAGATGTCTAACAGTTAATACACAGGTAATAATTGTGCTGTACAGGTACTACAAGGTAATGAACTCACTATGTTTACCGCTATTATAAGTTCTACTAAAAGTGGTTCTTAGCTAAAGTTCATTCAACAGACAGATTTCTGCCATGTACACGAAACATCCGTGTGGGAAGGGTCTGATTTTAAAGGCAGGACTAACGGTCAGCAGAAACGGCTCAGAACCAATCAGATACCGTATTTTCACGACTATAAGGCGCAAAAAAACGTCTTATTTTTCCCTCAAAATGTGCGGCGTGACCTATAGTGCGGTGCGCCCTATGTGTGTTGTTACTGTGGACGTTGTTGAGACCACCATGAGAACGTTAAAGGGGAAAGTGTGGGTGTGGATTGTGTATAAAAGATCAGGTATGTGCTTTATTCAGAACATTGTTGTCTTAACAACCCTGAAAATGGCAAAGAGACACGCCTTTGAAGTACAGTTTAAACTGAAGGCTATCAGCTATGCAGAGGAACGTGGAAATCAAGCAGATGGATGGAAGAGGAGATGATGAAAGAGTGGCTGAGGGAGGTGCATGTAAGGAGACCAGGTGTTTTTTTTTCCACGCATCACCATCATTGTTAATCTGTGACTCCACGCGTGCCCATCTCACAGCCGATGTGAAAAACAAGACGAAACAAATTAACGCTGTGCTTGCTGTTATTGAACCGCCACGACATCGGTGTGAACCGAAAGTAAGGCTGCGAGCGGCGTGGGAGCGATGGATGACCGACGGAGACCACAGTTTCACGAAAAGTGGAAGGCAGCGCCGGGCAAGGTACGCCAAAGTTTGCGGATGGATTGTAGATGCTTGGACTCATCATTTCCGAGGAGCCGCCCGGCACAGAAAGTGACTCTGAAAGCGAAGAAGGGGAAATTGGGATGTCTGATTTAGTGCAGCTGTTTAATTCAGAAACAGAGGATGATGACTTTGAGTGGTTTGATTTATACTTTGTAATAAACACATGAATAAAGCACAAACATACTCAGTTTTGCTCCCGCTCTATTTTTAAATACGCAGTAGAGGTATTTAAACGTAGTAGAGGATATGTACCGGTATATAAAACCCGCGCTCTATAGTCCGGTGCGCCTTATGTGTGTGTTAAATACAGTAATGGCACACATAACTGAGACTGCGCCTTTTAGTACGGTGCGCCTTATGGTCGGGAAAATACGGTAATAATAAAAAAAAAAAACATCTGACAGCAGTCAGTTGGTGAAACAATATACCGTATTTTCACGACCATAAGGCGCACCGTACTAAAAGGCGCAGTCTCAGTTATGTGTGCCATTACTGTATTTAACACACACATAAGGCGCACCGGACTATAGAGCGCGGGTTTTATATACCGGTACATATCCTCTACTACGTTTAAATACCTCTACTGCGTATTTAAAAATAGAGCGGGAGCAAAACTGAGTATGATTGTGCTTTATTCATGTATTTATTACAAAGTATTAATCAAACCTGGGAGCTGGCCGTGAGACAGACACATTGCTGATGACAGAGAGCGCTGTGATCACTCCTCTGAAAAAGTTTATTGACGCATAAATTAACTTAAAATGCAGAAATCTGCCGGCAGAATATGTTCGCTATTATTATTCAGGGGCCTGCTTCCTCGCGGCCGGCCAGAGGATGCTGTTGAAGGGATTCCTACTGTCGGCGCACCGCTGGTATGTGGGGGTCTGAGTGCCTCCGATAGAAATAATATTAAAAGGCAGGATGATAATCTGGATGAACTGACTGCAATGATTAAGGTTTCAGGTGGATTTTCTCACTTAAAAACATATTAAAACTACTTTATTCCCATTGATCCCAGCAAATATAGCTGCAAGGTGTATTTATTACAAAGTATTAATCAAACCTGGGAGCTGGCCGTGAGAGACACATCGCTGATGACACGGCTGTGATCACTCCTCTGAAACAGTTTATCGACGCATAAATTAACTTAAAATCCTGAAACCTGCTGACAGAATATGTTCGCATTTATTATCCTATTATCCTTTTATAATCCTTTAGATTATTTAGATGAAAAACACCTACCAGCCGCCGCGGTGAACCCGGAGGCTGCTGTTGAATTAAGTTTTCAGGTAGAAAAATAGAGCGGGAGCAAAACTGAGTATGATTGTGCTTTATTCATGTATTTATTACAAAGTATTAATCAAACCCATCAAAGTCATCATCCTCTGTTTCTGAATTAAACAGCTGTGCTAAATCAGACATACCAATTTCCCCTTCTTCGCTGTCAGAGTGACTTTCTGTGCCGGGCGGCTCCTCGGAAATGATGAGCTCGAACAACAGTGCCAGCAGACACGTTAGTCCAAGCATCAACAATCCATCCGCAAACTGGCGTTCCTTTCTTTGCCTTGCAGCTATATTTGCTGTAATCAGTGGGAATAAAGTAGTTTTAATATGTTTTTAAGTGTGAAACTCCACCTGAAAACTGGATAATAAAAGCAACATATTCTGTCGGCAGGTTAAGTTAATTTAGGCGTCAATAAACTGTTTCGGAGGAGCGATCACAGCGCTCTGTATCATCAGCGCTGTGTCTGTCTCGCTGTCAGCTCCCAGATCAGCTGCTCTGATTGGTTGATGCGGCGCGTCCAGCAGCAAAACAATTTTTCCATCTCGAGCTGCAGCAGTGTGTTGGCGGCGCGTCAAGCGCGTCAGACACTCCCGACGCGCTGCGCCTGCTGCTCAAAACGCGCTGCAGGACCTTTTGCTGCGCCTATACGCACGTCAACCATTGACTTTGCATGTAAACTCGCTGTTTCTGCTGCGCCTGCTGCGTCCGGTTCACACCGATGTCGAGCGGTTGAATAACAGCAAGCACAGCATTCATTTGTTTCACCATGTTTTTCACATCAGCTGTGAGATAGGCACGCATGGAGTCACAGATTAACAGCAATGGTGAAAAGTGGAAAAAAACCACCTGGTCTCCTTACATACACCTCCCTCAGCCACTCTTTCATCATCTCCTCAATGAGGTGGTCTCAAAAGTCCGCAGTAACAACACACATAGGGCGCACCGCACCAAAGGGCGCGCCTCACATTTTGAGGGGAAAAAAAGACGTTTATATGCGCCTTATAGTCGTGAAAATACGGTAAGCAGTTCTATAGAGACATCAATAAAATATTGTTCTGTCGTAGCTGCAGTCTTGAACGTTATGGCTACAGAAATGCCCTCTTGCATTATGAGAGCACCTTCTGCGCTGTGATTGGTCGGGTCTGTTTCAGACTGGAGAGTACTGAGCCTTACCTGACTGACATAAGCTCAGTGTAAGCCAGTCTGGCTTCCCAGGTTAGAAGGTCAGAGGTGATTACCATGAGGCAGGCTTTTTAGGTGTTGTTGTAATTTTGGTCACTCTGGCAGACCAATCTCAGAGCCCCTCACTCGCACTTGTTATCTTCATGGATCAATGACACAGAAGGAATCCCAGTGATGGCACAGACAGTCACTGATACATGAAGACAGCACTGGGTTGTGAAGTAGCTGTGTGGAGGTGAAGTCAGCTGAACTTCCTGTTCAGTTGGTACAGATAAAACCGGGATTCTCATTACAAACTGCTTTCTTTGTCAGATGCTGAGTACACATCTCGTCGGGAACAACACAGTTACAGTGATTTTCCAGGAACTCGATGCTCCACCCTTTAACCCACAAAACTTCCGCTCCCACTTCCTCTGTGTAATCATCGTCATTACAGTCCACCGACCCTGCACCCAGCATACCTATTACAGGTGAGACTTCGCCCACAAGTGAGATCTCTACTTTGACAGATGTTACTCGACCTACAATCGCTGGAGACACCCCTGTCATTGTGACACCCGATGATCTCATACCATGCTTCTCTGCTGTGTCTTTCAGTCTTGCAGTGTTCAGATCGAGGGGCATCCCGCCCTTTGGGCCATCAATCCGGTCTGGTTGGATGTTTCCAGCCTCACATGCCTTCATAGACTTCCTGCTGACAAAGATCATTAATGCCAAACATGCCACCCTCAAGTCTAAGCCATTTGTCACCATGGCTACCCATAGCCGACGGGAGCAGCTAAAGCAGTTGGTAGAGACCTTTGTGACGTCAACACCGTTAGACTTCCCCTCTAATGCCCGGTTCAGCTTTATTTCTTTGGCTGGCAAGAAGAAGGACCGCCTCGCGCCGCAGCCACTCTCCTATCTGCAGAGCGCCGGCGCCCTCACCTGGAGCGTGACGGTCAGGGACCCAAGCAGCTCTGCTGTTGTCGCTTGCCGACTGGCTATCTCAAGTGAGTTGGTGGTGTTGATAGACGAGGCAGGCAGAAAGGTGGTGTTCAACTGTACTTGCAGAGACGTGATTGGCTGGAGCACCGCACATGGGTCCGTCAAATTGTTCTACCAAAATGGGCTCCATGTGGCATTTTCTACACGAGAAGGCCGCTGGGAGGACTCCACAGAGATCACACAGAGATTTCAGGTTAGCAGTGATACAATTACCCCCTTACTACCTTTGACCCAATTAGAATCCAACCATGTGACTCCCCTTAGTTGGTGACCCAAGGCGCTGCGGCAGCGAATGTGACCCTGAGGAGGAACCGCCTTGGTCAGCTCGGCTTTCACATCAACTTCGAGGGCGTGGTGGCAGACGTCGAGTCCCACAGCTTTGCCTGGCAGGTGGGACTTCGTCCTGGCTGCAGGCTGGTGGAAATCTGCTCCGTCGCTACAGTGACGCTTTCTCATGAGCAGATGATTGAGCTTCTGAGGACAGCAACAAACGTCACTGCCGTCGTCCTCCCACCGCACAGAGATGGGACGCCGCGCAGGTAGGAAATGTTTTTCTTCCTGTGTTCTGTTTTCAAAAGGAAGTGTAGAGACGGAGGTAGGTCGAGAGAAAAGATGGCGTCCTAATGAAATGAGCTTAACTTCATTCCACAAGAGCCTATAACGCTAAGTGCAGCTCAAATAAGCTGCATAAAACGGTGCGTTTTGAGCAGCTGGGGCAGCGGTTTTGCTGCACCTTGATGCGCTTCAACCATTGACTTTGCATGTAAACTAGCTGCTCCTGCTGCCTTTGCTGCTTTGGGTGTGAACATAGCACTAGTCTTTAGAGAGCAGGAGGAAATGTTGTTAGTTTTAGTTGTAATAATTTTAGTTTTTTAGTCAAAGGTGTAGTGGAGGATTTTCTTTTTCCGGGTGGATCATCAAAATAAGTGGTCTTCCTAATTGTCAATCATTCTGGTAATGCGTTTACGTAAGTTCGTCCTACGTGCTCGTCCCCCGTATCACTTGAGTCTGACAGTGGAAAAATCTTCTTTTGGAAAGTAAGCTTGTATGACCCGTACAAACAGCATCTTTTAAACAGAGCGTGCACAAGAAGAAATGGGCTCGTTCATGCTCTCGCTCGAGGCGTTCCCTCTCAGGAGCAGGTAAAGGGTTGTGCATTTTTTTCAGAAATTTTTTTTTTCAAAAATTTCTGAAAATCCTCCACTATACTAATTGTTGTTTTTTAAGCATATATTTTCAGATGACTGAGTAAATGAGCAGCTCTGAATGTGGGTCAGAACTGGACCGCTTCAGATAATGAGCTACAATTCAGTTTCTGCTAAATGTTGTTTGTTGTCCGTCGACTATTTCATGAAATTTCCTAAAAAAGGAAAACGGCGAACCTTCTCTGACTGAAGCTTTCATCTCAGGAGCTTCTCTGAAACCTACCGGCTGCCTCTCCTAGAGGTCAAACTGGACTCTGACGTCACTTCCTGCTCCTGTAGAGCGGTTTCACCCAACTTCCAGTCTGCTGCCCCGCCCACACCCAGAGCAATGACCAGCCAGAGTCCAATCAAACGGATGAACAGCGCTGACATGAAGGAAGGAAGCAGGTATTACCATCAAACGTTCAGAATAACTTGCTTGTTCATTTGAGCCAAATCAGAACCAGAGCAGAATGGATTAAGAACCAGATCAGCATTTAGACTTCAACAAACTTTATTGTCATTTTGTATACAGAAAGTGTATACAAAACCAAATGTCGATACATACAGCTGTCTGACTGTGAATGAGCAGCAGCTTAGCAGTCAAATGAACATTTCCATTTATTTTATTTTATTTTTTTATTCCACCGTTGATGAATGTTACACTGTTACTCTGCCCTTCAGATCACCTCCTCATTGGTTGATTGGCTCTGATGAAAGCCCAGATTCCACGCAAGACAGGACTGGTTGGACTGGTGGGGTTAAAGGTCAGTAGAACTGGAACCAGAATCAGTTTACCACCAGATTAAAAGACAAACTTTCAGTAGTCTGAAGATATTTAGGAGAACTTGAAGTGCATTTTGTTTCATTGTTTTTGGAAGCAAAGAAATTGTTTTATCAAAGGAAATTTGAAAAAAAAATTAAGTTCTTAATTAGAAAAGGTTTTGAAAGGATTCGTTCTGATTCTATTTTTCTGTTGTTTTTATTTTACTTTTCAATTCTTTTCATATTTATAGGGATGCATGATATTGGGATTTTGGCCGATATCCGATATGCCGATATTTTAAAACTCATGTAGCCGATATCGATACTGATGTTAAAGCTGGACAAAAATAAGTAGTCATTGAAAATAGCAGTTTTGTTATCCATTTCTGACACTTTGTTAGTAAAATAGATCAATACCGCGTCAATATATCAACATATAAAAATATGGCAAAATTTTGTGAATTTTCAGGGGATTCAGTAACTAAACTAAAGTAACTAAACTAAACTAAAAACTAATCCTAAAAAGAGAAACTGAAGAAAATAAAAAGTGAAACTTTAAACCCTCTTTAAAAAAAAGAAAAAAGAAAAAGTTGAGCCTGAAAAGATAAAATTTGAAGAAAAAAAAAAAATTGGAGGAAAAAAAACAGCTACTCCGAAAACCTTTTTCTTAAATTCATACATTTTTCAAATTTGCATGTTTGGTTTATTATTACAATTTTTTTTAAATATCAATTTAGAAAACATAGTCTTTGCAACAATAATTGAACCCAATTAACTCAACAGTCTTTGAGTCTTGGTTGTAAAATCAGTGGGGTAATAACAGATGAGACTTTGTTGAATAATTTTTATTCCAAAAGATCCTAATTCTTTATTCCTCAGCTTTAGTCTGACTGATAAAACGCTTTGATGTCCTCATGTTCCCATCCAGAACGCAAACACCGTCCTCTTCATGTCACCAAAGCCTCAAGTCCGACAGACGGAGACAGCAGCAGCACGCAGCAGACGGTAAATCCAGATTAAAGTCATCATTTCTGCATTAAAATCTTCTTCTCCTGATAGACGTATGAACGTATTTCTCTGCAGTTTGGAGCCAAAAGTTGCTCAAGTTGCAGCAACACATTGTCCAGCGATAGTAGCGACGGCAAAGCTTCCTGTCCCCGACTCATCGGTCTCAGAGGGGTGTCGGTAGACAGCGGCATAGACTCCACCCACTACCCCTCGTCTGTGCTCGCTCAGGTTGCCGGGGCAACGCTGGTCCTTGCAGATGTCCTGAGGAAGGAACCAGCTGCCTCCAACAGCCACAGGACTGACTTAAGTGGACCGGGTTCTCTTGCTAGGTGACGAGTTTTTGTTTACCTTTAGTCATCCAGACAGATCCTGATTCCCATTTGATACAGATAGTCAAACAATGCAGTCAAGTTCAGTTTATTATACAGTTTTATTAAAGGTTTTCTAGCCAAGGAAACACAGCTGATTGCATGAAAGGAAAAACTCAACAGGAAAACCTTTGGTACTTCTGGCAAAATGTAGGACTGATACGTTTCATTGATTTTTAAAATAATTATCAACTGAATTAAATTGTTACCCATTCGCTAAAGGAGTAATATTCTTACAGCACTATTTAAGACAAAACTTTATAAACTATAGATGTCTATTAAGCCTAATTCTTCCATCGAATATAAAATTGTTTCTTTAGAATATGATTAAACATTAAGTTCAATGAGGATTAAGTCAAGATGCCTCCACTCTGAGCTGGAATTCAAGTAATGCAGTAAAAGCAGATAGACTTCTTGTTTTCTCCTTTAAAAGACAAAAAAAAACTACATCAACACATTTTTATTTGTTTGTGTGTGTGTGTGGGTGTGTGTGTGTGGAGGGGGTGTGTGTGGGGGGGTCTACCTTAGAGCCTTTTGAGGCTGTACAGAAGTTATTTCAAATCCTTAAGCTTGCCTAAAATCCACAAGAAAAAAGGAATACCCAAACTTTGCTATCAATCCTTGAATTAAAACATCTTGTGCTTGTTTTTCTTAAAGATCGGGCTGAGTAATCCCCTTGACATTTTGGAAACAGCAGGCAGCCAGCTTCATGCTTGCAGAATAACAATGTTTGATTGTTCTTCAATCATTAAGTCAACTTCTGGACCCCGGCTGAGAAGCAATGTGTCCTCCCTCTGTGTCATACCAAATGGACCGGAGAACGAGCTGACGCTAATGGCTCATGAATAAAAGGAAGAAGTTAATGACTAATAGTTATAGCCCCCCCCCCCTTCCCACCACACACACACACATACATCCGTGGTAAAGAAAATCCAATTGTCAAATTTTGTGGATTTAAAACATCCATCCATCCATCCATCCATCCAGCCATCCAGCTGGTGTCTGTCTCTGGCGGTCGGTGGGCGGGGTGCGGGGTGCACCCTGGACGGGTCGGCAGTCTGTCGCAGGGCAACACACAAAGACACATTACCATGAAAATACACAGTCACACCTTGGGACAATTTTTGAGAAGCCAGTTAAACTAAGGCCCCGTCCACACGAAGCCAAACCTTGGCCTAAACGCACAAATTTTTCACCAAACCAGCCTCTCATCCATACGAAAACGGCGTTTCGGGGGGTCTGTAAACAATCTTTTTTTGGGAAGATTTTGAAACGCCGTTTTCGCGTTTCCATCTTTAAGCTCTAACCGCATTTTTTTTTTTACACGCATGCGTCATAGCGTCGCCTCTAAACACGCATGCGCGACACAGTATCACAACAACAATGGCGCCGTACTGTGTTGAATGGTTGCTGCTAATGCTACCCACCCAGCTGTCGGGCTTACAACAGAATCTTCTTCTTCTGGAATATCTCCAGGAAGAACAGAGCAATATCGACGACATAGTTCAGCACCTGAATTTGACTGAACCACGAAAATGGACCCGCAGGGCAACCATGTATAAATATTAGTGCGCATGCCCAACATTTCGTCGCCTATTTTTGCTTTGGCACCACAGCGCCACTTACAGGCCTGGCATACATTTTGCAGCGTTTTCATGCATTCGTGTGGACGATGACATTTATTTTACGTCTCCGTCTTTACGACAAACGTTTTGGAAAATATTAGCGTTTCGTGTTCGTTTTGACATCGTGTGGACGGGGCCTAACGGTCGTGTTTTTGGGCTGTGGGGGGGGGGGCCGGAGTGCCCTGAGGGAACCCAGGCTTGCATGAGGAGGGCGTGCAAACTCCACGCAGAAAGGAATTAGATCCAGAAGCTTCTTGCTGCAAGGCTAGAGGGGTACCCACTGCACCACTGTGTAGCCCCAATTTAAAACATGAATGGGGAAAAAAACACTTTTAAAAAGGACTTGTCAAAATACTACTGTATGTATAAATCATTGACATCAGCACCACACTTCTTCATCTTCTGTGACAACATTTTCAACATACAGAGAGATGGATCCGCCCCATAGCTCTTTGTACTCTTTTTTTTATTGTCTAGAGAAATAGGTGACATGTTTTCTTGTTTGTTTGTTATACTTTGTTTTTTTACGTTCTTTACAGATGTTTTGGATCATTGCTTTTCATAAGCATTCATATGAACAAATTTGTTCTTAAAACAGTTTGCATGACTTAGGAGAAAATGCTGCATTCACAATTTTTCTCCTGACTCTAATATTCTCTCAGGTACAAACACATTTTATGAGTGCCCCAAACGTGACATAGGAGTCTTATTCAATCAGTCAGCTTTTATCCAAACTTAGTTTGTAACTAATTGACCATGTTTTTTGTTACTTAGAAATCAATGTCCCTTTTATTAGGCTGTATTATTTTATAAGGAGCAACTCTACAATTATAAATTACACTTTTATTCGCCAATGACAGAAGTATTGTTCACTACATCTACAGCTGACATGTCGGTATCCAGGAGACAGCAGATTAATTTTTTGTTGTTCTGTCAAAAATAAAAACAGTCAGAGATGAAGGTTTTATAAAAATAACATCTGGAACAGAAAATGCATAAAAAAATCACAAAGGAGGTTCAGCAACATGTTGCTGCTTAAAACGGTAAGACATGCATTCAGTTCACTTCATGGTGCTGCCCTGGCTTTGTTATTCCATAAAATGTTGAATGTCTGGGTTTGGGTCTGTCTGAATTCATCCAATCAAAGTTTCACATTTAACATTTTTATGTTTATGCCTGTGAGAGATACAAGGTGTGTTGAGGAGATGACAGATGCGCTCTGGAGATGTAAAGAACATGCGTATTAAAAGGAGATTTTGCAGAAATGTGTCCTTTTGGTTAATGGAAAACTTATATTAAGCATTTACATCATATGTTGCACCTCTTGCCTCCACCAGTAGATCTAACTGACTTCCTTGCTTTTGAAAAACAGTCATTTTTTGACACAATTTTTGAATCAAACAATTTTTCTTTGTGTTATTTTTTAATTTTACTTCAGTAACAGGGCAATCACATTATCTCTTGTGATTTATTCCCCTCTGCTTGGCTTTTAATGGTTCTTTAATTCTGCTGCTCAGCTCTCAGTTAGCAGAACTTTGATCTCCAAACTAGTTAAATCTCCCTTCTTCGTCTTCAATGCCCTTTCTTTGAGTGAAGTGTTTTGCTGTTTTCCTGGTGTGAGTGATGCTTTCTGTCACAGGGAGGATATTTGCTGCTGGCAGGGGATGATAACCCCAGAGGGTTTTCCAGCCAAAGACCTAAACTAGGAACATACTTCTTGTAGAAAGGTGTCTTCTTATGAATCTTTCTTACTGTGGACTCTGTTATTGCACAAAACAACCAGTGACCCCTAGTTAATCTATGATCTTCATGGAAAAGGTCTTACCTGTGTGTGCAACAGATCCCACTCTTCTTCACCTCCCTGCCTGCTCTCCAGCACAACGTTTCTTGCAAGTGTCAAAGCTCTTGGATCTCACTCACATTCTCCTGAACCTTTGGGTTAGAGTCTGCAAAGCCCGCTGAATCAAACTCCTACAGATCCATGCTACCTCCCCTTCATCCCTCAAGTAAACAAAGCAATCAGTCATCAGTTTTCATCAACCAACTCCTTCCTGATCAGTCTGCTTTCTCCCCTCAGACCAACCAGAAAGTTCAACTGACTTCCTGCAGTTCTCTGCTTCCAGATTCTTCTTGCCTTGTAGATAAAATGTTAAAACTGATTGGTTCTCTGCCCGATTCTGCATATGGGTTTAAAAAAACTACAAAATAAAAACATGATATTGTTGCGATAAATAATTGTTTGTAACAATTCAAATGATTTGTGCTGTAATGAATATTTCAGTACAGTTTATATTTCTACAACAGTATTTTCCAAAGACATTTCAAGACTACAGCATTGTAACCATCAACTAACCTAAGTGTTGAATAACCTAAATAATGGATAATAGCAATATATATTTTGTGTTGCTTTGGTTTTCTGACTTTATTAAATACTTTAGGAGTAAAAATTCAAAACATTTAAGATTTTTAGTCATTGTTGATTAATTACAGCCCTGTAATTAGCTTGATTAAACATTTTAATTGAGTACCACCTCTACTTCTTGAATTTTTCAAAATCCATGATGCAATGCAATTTAAAAGGGATCCCAGGGCTTTTGGAGGAGAATGACAGTAGGTCCACAGCAATGTGAGTCTTACTTAACCTTGGCCATCAGGGAGCTTTTCTGCGTTTTCAATCTGTGCTTTAAACCAGACCTAAATGGAGTATTTCTCCTAAAAGTATTGCTCTGTTTGTCCCTCTTTCACTAAGGCTAGACTTTCAGGTAAATTCTGGATAATTATTTGATTAAGGCATAATTGACCAAGAACATGTCTAAAAGTTGTATATATCAGCACTGAAAAACTAGAACTGGCCACCCCTGTTTGAAAATAAGTCCTGCTCAGCGCCTGATTACCTATCCATCTTTAACCTTCTGCCTTTTCCCTTTGGGAGGTTTCTTTTTAAGCTCTGGTCATCTAACAGGGGCCTTTGATGGGGTTCTATCCCCTTCAGATTGTATACTAGGTAGAAGGAGGGCAAGGACTAGTGAGAGAGGCTAAATTAATGTATCTGGGGTCAGAAACCCAATGAAAAAGAGGAGGATAAAGATGAAGTATCATGTGTCTCCATGATGCATATCAACTTTAGATTAAGAAAATTGGGCTGCTCAGTGACGCAGTGGTGCAGCCTTGCAGCAAAAAGGTTCCAGGTTAGATTCTTGGCCCGCGGTCTTTCTGCGTGGAGTTTGCATGTTCTCCCTGAGGGTGCGTGGGTTCTCTCTGGGTGCTCCGGCTTCCTCCCGCAGTCCAAAAGCATGACTGTTGGATTGATTGGCTTCTCTAGATTCTCCTTGGGTGTGAGTGTGATTTGAGTTGCCCTGCGGCTGACTGGCGACCTGTCCGGGGTTTGCCCCGCCTCTCGCCCGTGGATAGCTGGAGATAGGCACCAGCACCCCTCGCGACCCCAGCAGGGATATGCGTTATGGGAAATTGATGGATGGATGGGATTGATTAAGCAAGTGGCTGAAAGGTTAAAAACTGTTATGAAGGTGGGATACATTGAAGAATAAAGTAGATAAACTAATCATGGCAGCACAGGTACAGGCCTGTTTCATACGAAAGAGAACGCAAGAATAAAGAAGAGAAAAGAAGAAGGAAAAAAAAAAAAGAATATGATTAAACATAATTACATGTGTATGTAGATACATTTTTTATGTTCCATCTTTAGAAATTCCTTTAAAATGAGAAATTGTTTTTTTTTATTCTATATTCACAATTTTTATTTACCGGTATTTAGAAATGTAAATTAATCTTTTTAGATTGACCATTTATTTCAAAAGTCATTTTATTATCCATCACGGCACTGTAAAGTACAGCAAAGGTTCTTATTATTTTTGCAATATCCTGTGAATAATAAACAAATAGGCAAACACCGAATAAGATAAACCAGACAAATAGATTTTTGACAAGAAGAAAACAAAAAAACAGAAAATAAAGCACAAACATCTACACACAAGAAAAGGATTGTGATGAATCCATCAATTGAGAAAATAATCAGTCGATTAATCAACTATTAAAACAATTGATATGTGCTGCCATAGAACAAGTTCTGTCTATTTAGGTAAAGAAATTATAATATTTAAAAATCTGTTTATTGTCCTGTTACCTTCCCTCAGACGTTTAAAGACCAACATCTACATGCTTTAGAACTAAGGCGAATTATTCCATGGGCATATATCTATTTATGGACTGGAAATGCTGTATGTTTAGATTATTACCAACTAAACTTCTATTGTGATTATGTTGATGTGAGCGCTGCTCCTCTTTATTGCTGCTGACAGGAGATGTAAGCTGTGTTTTCGATTAGTTGTTCCCAAACATTATAACCTGTCATTCAAAAAAAACAGCATTGATACAGACTGGCAGCCCCCTAAACGCACAACCTTACCTCATTCTATATTTATTTACAAATACAAAGATAAGTAGTAATATTAATTTTCAAAGCAGCAGCAGTAACATTTTTACCTTAATATGTCCGGTATAGTAATCCTAGGCTGTAAATACACGGGCTAGTGACGTAAGCACAGCCGCTCATGTTCCTTCATTTAATGGTGGATGTTTACAAAGTAGGTCCCACAGCTATGGCTGCGTCCTTCACTGGGCCCGCTGTACGTGGGCCGGGACCTCACACAGAGTGACAACCAGAAGTGATGAGCTTTGATTGGGAACAGTCTCGCTTTCAGCAGCCGTCCTCTCCTCCCCTAGTGTAATATCTGTCAGCTAGCAACCATGACAGCATCAAACATAGATCTGTGCTCTCACTTGAAGAACCTTTTCCTCTAACATTGGTAAGATATTAAATTACCAGTAAGGTTCTAGTTTTTAATTTTAGATTGCCAAAAAGTGTGTGTCTGAACCATTTCATAAAAAATGGCATGTTTTACTGGCTCATCTAGTTAGCTTGTGACAAGTACAACAATTTGTATGGAGCTAAATTGGGGCCATAATGTTTTGTTTAAAAAAAAAAAGAAATTAAACCTCAAAAGATATATATATATATAATATAATATATAACTACTTAGATTCACGTATTTAATTATTTTTTTTTGGAACTTGCAATTTTTTCCCCCGTCTTTAATCTTATGGCCCCGTTTTGGCGTAGGGGGAGTGGGGCATCAGGCGATGTTGGTATAGAATCATGACTAATGGCCTATTCCAGCTTTTGTGTTCAGGGACTAACATAAAATGCGTTTAGAACATTATCAATATTCAATGGAATATATATATGTATGGTTTTGAAAAATATCATGCTTCACCGACAGAAGCAGCTTGCAGGAATACTAGACCCAAAAACATGGTTTTCACAGCATTTTAAGTCTGGTTTAGGTTTGAAACAAAAACTAAAACTTGTTTTCTTTCAAAAAACTTTTATTTTTAAGGTTTCTTTTCTTTACGTTTTTTTAATTTTAAGTTTTATTTCCCAAGGAATGTATGTGTGTGTGTATGCATATGTATGTGTGTATGTAGGTATGTATGTATATATATATATATATATATATATATATGTTTATGTTTATTGTTGCCAAGCAGGAGCTTATTCATACCTCTAATTAGAACCTCTGGTTAATTTTGGTGCGGCGTAGCATAAATTAAAGCAATGACTGATCAAATTGGAAAGCTGGGATTTGTGTAATCTAGACGTAGGAAGAGTTTATGTGCATGTCGGGTGTATTTTCTTCTTAAGTGTTTATGAGACAGAGATAGAGGGGGCCGTCTTCTCCCACTACTGGCTCTGGGGAGATTTAATCTGATTGAAAGCTTGGTACATGTACACACGCATCATGATCTGATCTAAGGGTGTGCAAAATAATCGTCATGAAGATGCATCGCGATTCAAATTTTTGTGATCTACTGCATCGATTCTTATAGGGAAGAATCGATTATAAAAAAAAAAGAACAAATAAACTACATGAATGGTTGGCGCACATCAGCCAAACCAAGTGGAATACAACTTTCAGTCCAGCAGATGTCACTGCGTATGTGTTGACCCCGCTGCTTTGTGTCACAAGCAATTTCCGGCCGCGGGATACCGCGACGAGTCATAACAAAACATGGAGGACACTATGAAAATTCGCCCCGCGGCTCCATCACATTTCAAGTCAGATGCTTGGATGCATTTTGGCTTTAAAAACAAAGAAGGTAAAAACAAAATTGATATGACGCACGTAATCTGCAAAAGGACCACTGAGGCCATGTAAACGGCACTAATTATCTTCATTTTGTTATATTAACTTTGATGAATCCTAAGATCTTTTTGTCAGTGTGTCCATGCCAGTAATAGTAATATTTCTGTCCAGTATTTGTTTTCATGGCAACACCTCCAAAAGTCGTTTCAATAAATACAGCTATGTATGAATTCAGTTGCTTTCAGTTATGTATCAATTGAAGACACTATCCAGATCATACCCAGCCAGTCAAACACTGGTAAGGGCTGTATCTTTTTCTTACAGTGTTCAGTGAAAATATCGCAATGCATCCCGATGCATCGCAATATTTCAAGTATTGTGATGCATCTTGATAGAATCGCATCGTGGCATGTGAATCGTGATTTGAATCGATTAATGACTTCTTTGCCAATACCCACCCCTAATCTGATCATTTTATCCGTGTCCATGTAAACAGAAATTTTCAATTTCCGATCAACCAAAGTTTAGATCAGATTGGGGAAATTAAGAGTAAAACGCAGCTGTTGAGAGGCTGGATAATCTTGAGAGCGATTAAAAATGTTTCCTGGTGAGGCAGGAAACATTTTAACACTAAACTGATCAATATAAAAGCTGTGAAAACGCTGCTGGATACTCATTTATGTTATATAAATGATGCAATTTGGATGGTAAAGTAAAACTTTTTGGTTGTAATGTTTGTCTCTCAGCTGCTCATAGAGAAAGTGGCAGCGCTGTGGGGCTCACAGCCAGAGTTAACTTATAGCTGATTTAAATAAATATTCAATTCAATTCAGTTTATTTATATAGCGCCAAATTTACAACACATGTCATCTCAAGGCACTTTACAGTTCAACCAGATCATACAGTCAAATTAATTCTAAGTTTTCTATCTAAGGAAAACCAGTTGATTGCATCGACTCATTAACTCAAATACAATCCCTCACACTAAGCATGCTTGTAGCGACAGTGGAGAGGAAAAACTCCCTTATAAATATAAATACAAATATATATATATATATATATATATATATATATATATATATATATATATATATATATATATATATATATATATATATATATATATATATATATATATATATTCTAAATTTAAGATTGATTTTAATCATTGCGATTCATTATTTTAAATGTATTTTAAATTATTTAAGAGACATTAGATTATTTAAAAGTTCCTTTCATCATTTTTATCTAATGCTTTTTATTGTATTTTTTGACATTCCAATTCTTTTACTTAATATAATATATTTTGGCTGTCTATAAGCCGCAGGGATAAAATCACGTTGATTGATAAAACCATCTCACTACCCCCCCACTTGGTTATTAACCAGTGCTTCTCTTACCTCCTCCAGGTCCAGATGTCAGCCAATAACAGACATGTTTGTAGCCAAGAAGGTGAGTCTAAGATATTCCTCTTTCATAATGAAAACAAATCAATGAAGCACTAAATAAAATGAACCCAGACTTTCTAATCTGATGACATCCTGTTCTTCATCAGTGATTCACAAACTTTCTTGTATCCTGTATAGTATTTTAGATAGAGTATGCAACATAGTATACACCATGTGTTATGTATTGAGTACTGTATATAATATAGAATATGATATATAAGCTTTATAGTGTACTACACAGTGTGTACTAGCATATACATTATATAGTCATGTATACATGATGTTATGTGCTATAAATGCTAGAATTTGTATATAGTGTACTCTATATAGCATAAACTATATGGTATATACCGTATAGTGTATATATTGTATACTATATGTTGTAATCAAGGTCCTCAAGTCATTAGAGAAATTGTTACAGTACTACCGAATAATTCTCAGTCATCCATGAGCTGGATGACTGAGAATCTTCATCAGCATACTACCTAATAATGGACACAATTGGTAATCTAGATAAGGGCTTTATGGTGGTGTAGTTTGTAGCACTGCTGCCTTGCAGAAAGCATTTTCTGGGTTTGATTCCCAGCATAGCGTTTGCATGCTGTCCTTGTGCATGTGTGGGTTCTCTCCGGGGACTCCTCCCTCTGTCAGAAATAATAACTAAATTGTCATGATCTGACTAAATGACAATTTCCCCAAATCCCAAAATTGTCCTAAAGTGTGAGTGTCTGTGCATGGTTGTATGTAGCATGTACTAGTATACACTATGCTATATAGTATACAGTATAGATACATTCATACAGTATATATATATATATATATATATATATATATATATATATATATATATATATATATATATATATATATATATATATATATATATACATAGTTTAAATGTATTTTGAATTCGGTATTGAAGAGTTATAGCTGTTTTTATTTCTTATATATTTGTATTTTTCATTGTAAAATGCTAACTTTGTGTTTTTTTTAGTTAGACAATTTTAAGATCTGTCCAGCGACAATAGATGAAAAATAGCCTTTTGGCTAATTCTGGTGCATTTGCAGGAATGCTTTTTAATGTACACTGTCCCTTTCAAATAAATAAATAAATAAAATTATACATCAGTACACATGGTATACTAGTGTTCACTATATAGTGTTTATAATTTAGTGTATACTACAAAAAAATACACTGCTATTAATATAGTTTATACATTCCTATACTGTTTATGGTTGTATGTAAACTACTTGATACAGTGATATGGTCATCTGTTAACTGTATTTTTGATTGACCATGAATTGGCTTCAATGAACACAACAAAGAACCTTCTATACAAACTAAATATTACTAACGTGATTTTATTTTTAAAAGTTGCCTTGTTGTCTACAAAGTTGTCTAAATTTTGTCCAGAAATGCCAGATTTTTGTTTAGTGAATTTTCTGTTTCAATGTAGGAAAGATTAGCCAGAAAAGGGAAAGGAAGCTTAGCGACCTCGTTTGACTCCTGGACTCTGTCATTTCTCCCAGTCCAACAAGAGAGCCTCCAGCGTCTTGGTCTCATCTCCACAGAACCGTCTGACTCGAAGCAAATCATGCGACAGCTTGTTGCTCGTCAGCTCTGGTAGGTCGCCGCGGATGCCGGTCCTGCTGCAGCGGCGCCATCACAGCGTGACGCTGCCGATCATCCGACATCAGCCGGCGCCTCTTCAGAAAGGTGAGCCGATGTGTGAGTTTTAACAATACAACTAGTTTCTAGGATTAGGGGCTCGAAAATGAATTGAGGTCAATGCTTGGTCCTTGTTGAGTATTTAAAATGGTGATTTGTATGTTCGATCAGCTGCAGGCGGGTTTTCATCATCGTCTCTGGCTGACAACAAGCTTCGTTCCATTCAGAAAGTGGCATCACCCTGCACTGCCTTGGACAGGTAAAAACACACACCTGGTGCCATTTTTAAGTCTCTTTCCGGTGTCATTGATGATGCTGTTTGGTAAATAAAATGAAATCACTTGTCCGTCCCCCCTCAGTGACATCACAACTTCCCTCTCGGGTAAGCTGTCACAGCTGGAGGAGGTTCTTCATCAACTCCAGCTGGAGCTCCTAAAGGTAAGCAGGGCTCCACTGGGTCCCCGTCACTGTTTTGCACTTTTTGCTTCTGTTTATTTATTTGAGTTCTTATGTATTCTCTGTCGCCCTCTTGTGTCAGTCTCCTTCCCCTTGCTCCCTTCTAGATTCTTCTGTCCACACCTGCTCCCAATTAGTTGATTACCCCAGTTTTTGTTCTGTTTGGCATATATACTCCTCCTCTTCAGTTAGGGCCCTGTCGCACCTTGCCAAGTCAGCATATGCCTGACGTCCTAGAATCTCCTAAAATGCTGGCATACTCTGAACTTTCTATTTATTGTACATAGCGTATTCATAACAAGTCCAGAATTTATGTGCAATGACAGCCTAACTTATGCATAACAGACAGCGTAATGCCCATGAAATGATGCAGAAGCATCATTGCAGAAGCATCATTTCATGGGCATTACGGAGCATCCGTTAAAGCTGCTCCCATTAGACCCAGAGGTTCCCATTCTGCATAAAAAGATGTCTTTGATCGCGGCATTAACCTAGCTGCTGTTTACCGCCTGCACAAAAAAAAAGAATAAAGAAAAAGAAAGACAGAAGGTTTTTATTTATTTTTTTATTTTATTTAACCTTTATTTTACCAGGAAGTCCCTTGAGATAAAATCTCTTTTTAGGGGGAGACCTGGCCAAGAGGCAGCAGTACAATAAGACATATAAAAACATAAAAACAACATAATAAAATCGATCATAAACTAGACTCTAGAATAACAGTTACAATTCTCTGTGCAAGCGGTTTTCAATAGTGATTTAAAATGCTGTAGCGGAATAAGAGTCCGTAATTGCAGGGAGTTTTGAATATTGTGCCACGACCATGGTGCTGCATAGGAAAATGATGTTTTGCCAAGATCTGTGTTGATCCTGGGAATAGTGAAAAGAACATGACTTGAAGAGCGTGAGTTGTAACCACTGTTAGCTACAGACATGAGGTGACACAGGTATGGAGGGAGTTTACCCAGGATGGCCTTGTAAATAAAAGTAAGCCAATGATGTTGTCTTCTGAGGCTTAGGGAGGCCCATGAAACCAGAGCATACAGTTCACAATGATGAGTCCTGAAGGCAGAGTTGGTGATGAAACGTAAAGCACTGTGATAAACTATGTCCAGGGAGTGGAGAGCTGAGGAGGCAGCATTCATATATATGATGTCTCCATAGTCCAGAACAGGAAGGGAGGTGGTCTGAACAAGTCTTTTCCTCACTGAGGGAATCAAAGAGGATTTTTGTCTGTAGTAAAAGCCGAGCAGGGCTCTCAGCTTTTTTAACATATTATTTAAATGTGTTGTGAAAGACAATTTGTCGTTTATCCAGATACCCAGGTACTTATAATAGGACACAATCTCAATTGCTTCTCCACTTAAGGTCTTAATGCCGTGATGCTGTGAGTTTTGGGAGCGAGCTTTTTAGGTTTGCAGTCGCAGCAGATTCAGTGTCATATGTGGACCTGAACACAGGGAGGATCCATCACACTCACCTTCTCACTCACCCTATGATGGGGATGCAGTCTGGAGGAGAACTGAAGGTTTCCTCCTTTGAACACCCTTCTATACCAAAATGCTGCCAATACGCCAATTATACAGTGTCACTTTTCTACATGTGCACTCAGCTGAGCTGACCTCATTCAGAATAAACTGATGCTGACATGCCTTTAAATGCACGTTGATCGGACTCCAACCACCCCTTTCAGTCAGAATACATTTTAACTAAGATCCTGACGAATACGATAAGAATATTCGGACACGTTTTTAGTCTGATCGGCCGTTTATTCTGATTACGTATCTCCATGAAAACGTGGCTATAAATGATACTTTAAGTGGTAAATGCTAGCACAAATGGTCCTTGAATTTGAAGATATACGTTCTGAAAGGTCCTTGAAAAATGCTTGTATTTGATGTTCACGGTGTGAACCTGTGTTCACATGATGTGTTCAGGAGCAGCAGGACAAGGCGGCACTGCAGGAGCAAGTTCTGAACCTCCGTCAGGATAACCTCCGTCTGCAGGAGGAGAGTCAAAGCGCTGCCGAGCAGATTCGACGCTTCACCTCCTGGATGGTGCGCAGATGATCGTTGCCATAGCAACACAACCAACTACAGCAACTCGGCTGTGAAGACGACCAATCGGGACAGCCCACTCCTCCTGTTAGCAGGACTGTTTTGGATTTCCCTGGAAAAAGAAACCCAGAACAAATATGTTTACAAGTTATGAACTTCTTTTTTTTTTTAACTCAGCTATCTGTTATCAGGCATCAGAGCAGAATCGAGCCAACATTTCCAGACGTGATGTTACAGAACTGACAGCTCTCTGGTTAATTAGGGCTAAAGTCTTATCTCGTTTCAAAGTTTGAAAAGAAAGCTGTTTAAAGTGTATACCTGCTGGATGTTGTTACAGTTTCTCCTAACATTAAAATAAAATGACTGTGATCATTATTGTGGTATCAGTGGTTTGGGATGAAGTGGGCCCCCAATGTTCTCTTCATGGTCAGGTTGGACCTGCTGGATGCATATGCTGATTTTGAATCTAGTGGCTGCATCGTCCGAAGGCCATATTAGTCAACCGATCTCATCATAGCATGGTACCAAGGCCGATCGGATTAGAAGACTTCCTTTATGCGGCCGACAAATGCAGCTTTCTTTTTACTGGTTTTAAAGGATGGGTGCGGTGTATCTTAGTTAACCTTGGGTATCCCATGATTCAGTGCAAGTCCAAGCAAGCCGGCTGCTCCACGCTCAGAGGAAAAAGGTAAATGGCGACGAACAGTGGTGAATATTGGAAATTCATTTTAATATAGTGCAAGTATGTGAATAGTTCTTTCGGAAATTAATGAAAATAGTTGTTTTAAATGGTTATTGAATCAGATATGCGGCGGATAATGTTTAAATTATTGAGAGGTTTGCACAGGTTTGTCCCTGTGCAAATGGGTTTGGCAAAATTTAAGCAGAGATTTCAACATCTCTGGAGTGTTGGGACTATAAATCTGATATTCGCCACAACGGTACTGCTGCTTAAGCTTTTCGATAATGTTATAGCACCCAGGGCATTATTGAGAAGTTCAGTATCGATTCGTTGCCTGCTTTAGTGTGTCCCTTCATCGCCATGCATATCCAACAGCGAAAATTTATGGGATAAACAAATTTAAATATTTAAAGTGTTCAAAGTTATTTTCCAATGTAAATCAGGTCTGAAAGTGAACATCTCTAACTATAAGAGGGATCTTTTTCTTCAATGTTCTTTAAGGCGCTGTGCACAGAGCAGTTTCTGTGTATATCGGGACAAACTGCTGTTACGAGGACTTGGTGGAGGTAAATCCAGATCCCAGAGCCCCTTCTGCTGTAAATCTGACATTGGATTCTATCTTTGTTGAAAATTTGGCGGCGGGTCAATCAGGCGACAAAGGCAACTTTTTCATGTTTTATTATTATTTTTTTTATTTCAACTGGCATTTCAATTTCATCAATTTATTTTTACTTTGTATGTAGCACTTTGAAATAAACTATGTGAGATGTATGCATTTTATTTAGAATTTTATCGGCTATATCAAATTTTGTCATTATTACCTCCAGCTACATGGCTTAGAGCCTCATCTTTCTTTTACGCCCAAACTGCCTGTATCACACTCAATCTGCTCATTTTTTTTTTTTTTTTATGTATAAAGAAAAAATCTGCTCATTTTAATAGGTGGGAGAAAGTGGGTTTGCAGGTCTTAATGTTTGTGAAGCATTTTTTGTTGATCACCTGCAACACACCAACTTATTGGATGCAAACAATAAAGTTGCACATGCAATTAAGCTCTCTTAACGTAAGATCTTTAAAGATCAGGCCTTCGGGCTTCTTTTCTTGCTTAAGGAAGTTAGAGGTGGACTTTCTGGTGTGCTTAGGATCCAAATGTTGCTGTAGGTTCCAACTTAACTTCGGATTGAGGTCACAAACTGAAAGCTTGACATTTTCTTTTTAAATACTGGTGAAGATTCTCAGTCATTCAGGTCATAGTCATGCAAAAAAAGGTTAGAAAAGTTATGAAACAAGCCATTTTGTTTTCCAAGTTTGAAGACGTTTCACTTCCCATCCAGGAAGCTTACTCAATTCAAAATGTCTGGATTAGCGTTGAGTTTCATGCTTTATAGAGTAGCCCGACAAAAGCCTTGTTATGGCTTAGAAAGCATGCAAATTGAACCGAAAAAAACAGGTCGACCCCTTAGTAATGGGGGGTCATTCAGATCATTGTTTGACCTTTCTTGTCAATGCCAGATACTTTTGGTTATATTTTTATTTCACATTGCAGATGTGAAAATGCCAAAAATGTAAAGGAGAAGAAGAGAGAAAACCCTTGGAATATATGTGAAAAGAAAAATACTCTTTGAGATCTGTGGCGAAGTGGAAGACTGCAACAACTCATTAAGTGGAGTGATGCAGAAAAAACAGAAGATGAGGGTTACAGTGGAGCAGCAGGATGCAAAGAGGGTATTTACAGCAGAGATGTGAAGACCCCGATAAAGAGCTGGCTGAATGCATGAAAAATACTCACTGCCTTCATTTCAAAGCTAGAAGTTTGAGTTTGCACAGTAAATCAACATCCCTGCCTCTAATGACTCAGAGTTAACAGTAAAGCAGGTACAGAGAGCAGCAGGTCCCATTATAGAGTTGGAAAAATTCAATGTTTGATCCTCATCCATGCATATTTTTAAAACACATCTTTAAACTGAAGTAAAATTGTAAAAGGATCACTTGGACATCAATTGGATCAACTTCATGTCTTCATTTCCTAATATTTCCATAGCTGTTCTTCACAGAATCATTCTTCTGTTTTCATCATACTCTTGTGCCATTTAATTTCGCTTGTAGAACCGACAAAATGTGGCCCATCTTATTCCATTTTCAGAATTAACGCCTGATTAAAATCAGAACTTCTGAGAATCGAAGCAATTAAGGCAGAGCTCATCTAAAATTGATGACTCATGTTCCTTACAGGGAGACTTTCTGGTTCTATTGATGTTAACATCTTCATGTTGTTTTTATGTGATCTCTTCTGAGCTTTTTTTCTTACACCAGTTCCTGTTTTTTAAAGGAAAGCTGGTTTATTTATTCAACACGAAGGACAGAAACGTTTCTCTGAATAACTCTCTGCTCTCCTTCCTCTCAGCTAAATTCTGTTCACAGTATGAATAATTCAAAATTGGATTCTTTTAGCTTTTATCCCCTCAGAGCTGAACTTGTTCAATGTGACACCACCTCCTTGTGGAAGTCAGTGGCCAGTTTGATGTGAATTAAATCAGTTGCACACAGAGAAAAATTGTTTAACAGATGAATAATGATGATACATTTAAAATTTTATGTATTTAGTATTTATGAAATCTAAATGTGCTACATTATTAATCAAGCAAACAACAACCAAAACTGCAAGGGAAAAAGAGTAGAGTTCAATAAAAAGCTCTTTTAAAAAAGTGGATTTTTAGACATGTTTAAAATGATCCAGTCTGTGGTGTCCTCTGCTGCTCATTAAGAGAATTTCACAGACAATAGAAGCTGAACAGATAATCTAAGTGAACTAAAATAAACAGAAATAGGATTTTGGTGGCATGAAGTTTTGCAGGGTGTTTACGTCCTGGCCTAAGAATACTCCCCCAACAGTCCAGTGCACTGCTCCCTAAGGGGATAGGTTAGATGCAGACGACCAACTTAAGTCAAATGCACTAATTTTGCTGTTGCATTAGAAGATAATTAGAATTAGGATTATATAATAGAATCAAAGGGAATTCCAGAAGTTTTAACCTAATAAGTGGATTTTGGACAAAACCTACACCAGGGTTATAAATCTGCAACATGTATTGGCATTTGTAGATCACATTTTTTATGTTATATGGTTACAAAAATTTTCAAAACAGCTGAAAAAACACTGCATGAGAAATGCTACAATAAAAATACCCCAAAAATAACCCCAAAAAACTTAGATTAACTTAAACTGACCCTTTAATACTGATTTAACACCAAAGAGAGTTGCAATCATAGAAAGCCAATTAGGCCAGAAAGTGGCTAGAAAGTGAGTTCCGTTCCAGCATCTTGGGTAATACCTTTTATTATTTTTATGAAGTAAAATAGTTCATCTTCTTTGAAAAAAAGTTCCACAAGCAGGCATCCTGCAGTTAGTGAGTGATCGTTATTTGAAGTTGGGTAACATGGAAAAAATTGACATTTTAGCCTCTAATAGCATATTTGACTATTATCTCTAAAAGTAATAAAGCCAAACACTTCAAACCTGGTAGATCTATGGAGGGTCTTACAAATATTATATCCCTTAAATATCGTCCGGATTGGAGCAGTGGTTCTAGAGGAAACTTATTTGGAAAATTCCTGAAATGTTTCCATTTCTGGCCTCTAATAGCATCTTTGACTCCAATTAATTAAAGGCATCTGCAGGGAAACTGGATTGTACAAACACAGCTCTGTGCTAAATAAGAACTAATACAGACCAGCACTTTTCATTTACTTTAGTGGATGAATTATTTTTCAAAATGTGTTTATAATCTATTATTTTTTTAATTAATATTTTAAATTTATTGTATTCCAAATTGTATTTTTATTTAGATTGAGTTTAACGATTTGAATTATTTTCAAATCACATCCTCTTCTCTTTATTTCTAGCCCAATACAAAAGCTTCTGACCAATAAAAATGTTGTTGCTAATGTCAAGCAATGGGACTGCAATGATGGCAGGAAGGGATCAACTCAATTGCTGCATTGTAGGTTTTTGAAAGCTGAAACCTGAGTCCACACCCTCTGTTTAATGTTGCTTTTTCTTTCTTAACATAGATGGCTTCATCAACGCCCAGCTACAATCTTATTTCTGACATTTAGAATTGAAAAAGCTTCCTGGATGGGAAGCGAAACGTCTTAAAACTTGGAAACAAAGTCCAGTGGATTGTTTTTAACTTTTTTGTAATGACTATGGCCTGGATGACTGAGAATCACCAGCAGATCTGGAAAACACTATTTGAAAAGAATGAATATTATTATCCTCAATCTAAACAAGAGACACCTGAAAACTTGAATTAAAATAAAATAAAAAACGGTAGACAAATCGCAAGATAAAATAAGATTCAGTTTTTGAAGAAAAAAAAAATAATCTAAATTTCTGACAAAACAAAGTTACTCTCACAACCTGTTTTCGATTAAGAAGGTTTTTAAAAGCTTTATATCTGGATTGCATTTTTTCACATTTCCATTCACAAAATGTATTATCTGTCTGCAACAATAATGAGAGAAAATTAACATCACGCATGTCCTGGTGATGCAATGGTGACTTTAATGCTCAACAAAACAAAAAGACAGTAATGTACTTGAGATTTTAAGATTTTAGATCTTTTATTTCTTAATTTCTTCCTTATTTATACACATTGCTGCTCTTTTTGAAAAGTTTTGATAAATGGATGTGAAAAACAAATTAAGAGTCTTTGGTAATCTGATAGTTTTTAATGCACAGGTGTTAATGAGAAAGTTTCTTCACAAAATATTAGTTAAGGTGTACCACAGGTGTGGGATAAATTTCCAGGAATACTGATTTTACTCACTGATATTCCTCCATAAATCCTGATAATTCAAAGACCTTTTTGTACCAAGACCCCTTTAATCCCATATCAGTTTTAAGAGATTATACAAGAAACTTTCTGCTTCTTTGTACATAATTAGATGTTTGATATTGAACTGAAATGGTTTTAATTTGTTGCAGTTTGGAAAGTCTCAAGTTTATATATATTTTTTTTAGAATTTCGTTTCTATCCTTTGTAGAGTTTAAACAACTGCTCATTAATTAACCATTTGACACCGTTGATGAGCTGCAGGCTGATGATCTTGTAACTATAGAGCAATCAGAGCATGGTCAGTAGCGAGTAGAAAACCCCTGGATCTCTGGCTTAGAAATGTCTCTTTCACTGGAGAAAACGGCTCGGTCAATTCGAGAGCTTGGACTACCAACGTTCTGCAGCCAAAGTTTCCTGCAAAACACAAAAAGAGAGTTTGACTCATCAGCACTGTTTGTCTGAGAAACTAGAACTCTGATAAAAGTCTGAATCCCAAGACTGCTGATGGATACTAAAACACCTACTCTCTATAGTGATTGAGGGGTTAGGAATTTGTGGGGACGTTCGGGTTGGGCCATTGTTACTAGTGCTGCACCAATACAGATACCAGTATCGGGGCCCTGATAGGTATTGGCACGTACCGACAAATTTTGAGAGCCAAAAGTTTATTCAACTACTGTCACCTATTCCAGGTCGGCAATAAAAAGTTCTTCTGGATTCACTTTCTATTAGTCTTTTTCCTGCTTCACAAAGGTAGGCAGCAGCTTGACAAAGCCATGATGGCAATTATTTTACATCCAAGCAGTATGCAGTTCTTCATATATACACACACACATCAATTTCAAACAGACGGTATCAGTATCAGCCAATACTGCACAGCCAGGTATCGGGCCAAAAAATGGCATCGGTGCAATACTAATTGATACCCGACAGATCACACCTCTCCTGAACTCTCACACATTTCATAACAGTAAGCATCTTTGTTAAAGCAATGAAAGATTTTGTATTGCTTGGTTATAATCAGAAATAAAATTAGATATATTTAAACTGTAACTGTCACCTGATTGTTTTCTGTGAAGCTAAGAGTTCTTTCTCTGTCAGGATGTCTGGACTCACATGTCGTTGATTCTATCAGCCGGTCCCTGGATCTGGCCAATCACTGTCCCCTGTCTGGTGTTCTTCACCCAACCACTGAGTCCCAAACTGCGACCCTGATCCTCAGTGTACTGAGAGCCAGAAAAAGAAGGGAATTGGTCTTTATGCATTTCACAATGCTGTTTTCATTATGTCAGGAGCTGAGTGGGCCATGACTCACTTGCAGGAAATCTGATCACTGTCAATATTATTATTCAATGAGCTAATAAGGCAGATAAATAAATCCACCTGCTCCTCCATAATCTCTGAACTCGGGTGGGGCGACTGATTGGCTTTGCAATATGATCCCAATTTTAAAAAAAAGACTATTTCAAATCACAGAAGTATTCGGTTTTAATCACATTACATTTAACAGAATAAGAGTGACTTTTGCACTCCACCCCTAAAGGTCCTATATCCTGCTCTTTTATGTCACTCATGGTCATTTTCATTATCTTTCATTCATGAATTGAAAAATAAATGAAAAACTCCTTGAAAAAAAGCCCCAAAATTCTTAAACTTTAATTCCATTTTCTTTCTTTTTTTCCACTTTTCCATTTACAAAATGTGTTCTTTATTTGCAACAATAATGGACTAAAATTCACTCTATACAGGACATTCTCTGGCTTTAGCTTCTCCTGAATCTATAGCCTACTTTAAATAAGTTAGAGATGGAAAAAGTCTGAAAATAATTGTATCTAATAATCATTACTAAGTCCAAGTGTGAAGCTTTTATCTCTTTTTGTGAAGGTTCAAAGGAATGTTGCTGACAGGTTGGATGGATCCAATCTTCCTCTGACTAGTTGCCATCCAGACATGATGTTTATCTAACTCACTCTCATCTTCGGTCATCCCATCCTTGAAGGTTTGTAAGATTTTTATTGGTTCTGTTCTGCTCTGACATTTGAAAGAGATTGAATAAAATTTCCTGATTTTGCTTTTTTTTTTTTCAATGCAACACCTCAGATCTTTTTAGATTTTTATCCCAATTCCAGCTGTTTAAAAATACATCTGAGTAAAAAACGATCATCGTCATGGTGGTGTTGATGGAATAGATGAAACTCACCATCCTGAAGCAAACACCTGAACAGGCAGAACAAACTCGGAGTCACTTTCATGAAATCATTCCCCAAACTGCAAGAACTCAGACATTTCAGGTCATGTGACTCACCCTGCACATTCCCAAAAATCTCAAAGTCAACTGAAACCAGTTTGTCTTCAGGCATGACGAAGCTAAAGACACATAATATCAGCACACTGAGCAGCATGTCACTACGATTATTTTTATCCTGATATTTGAACCTGCTCTCCTTGCTGCTATAATTAAAGCTTTTTCCTGTTACAGCCTTCAGAATAAAAGCCTTAAAGAGGACGATTCTCCCTGAAGTTCTATAACCCAAACTTTGTCCACATACCTCTTTTTAAAATTAGTATGACAAAATGATAATAAACACACTTCACAGCATAACAGGTTAAGGAAGAAAAAAAACAAATGATGACACCTAGTGTTATTAATGGACAGTTATAATCTATCCACATAATGGGTGTAATTCTTTAATCTATCCTTTGTTTATAATCTCTATCTGTGATTATGCATATTCTTACAGTTGAAGGGAAGGGTTAATTTGAAGAATGATTATGTTTCAGTTGGGAAATTTTTCCTCTGCATTTTTGGGACACCCATTCACTAAGATGGTGCATTTGAAATATAATTCAGCTAAACATTCCAAAAAAAGAAAATTAAAAACAATCTACTGGACTTTGTTTCTAAAGTTTGAAGATGTTTTGCTTCCCATCCAGGAAGCTTTTTTAATTCAAAATGTTAGGAATAGCGTGGAGGAGTCCAGGAACATAACAGGGGCCAGGACCAGTTCTACAGTGGCCCATGTGCCGATATGATCCGAATCCAATGCTGATGTGTTTGTTTTTTTTACAATCAATTATGTTTTTCTTTATTTGAGTATATGTTAGTACCCTGTCCTCATCTTGGGACCAAAATTTGTAATAAACACAACATTAGACATTTCCCCAGCTAAACTATGATATGATATACTGTATTGTCAAACAGGCTAAAAATGCTCCCGGTGGAATAGGGTGCCATGGACAATCCACAGATGATCCTCGGACGCTCTGTGGTGTTAACGCGTTTGGTAGAACCCAGGGGCACGGCTCTGTTTGGGAAGCATGCTATTCCACAGGGGAAGCTCAAGCAAGTTCATGTGGACTTGGGGAGTCCGTTTACCCCATCCAGAGGGTTAATCTATCTTGTGACAATAGTGGACAGGAATACACAGTGGCTGAAGGGGCTTCCCTGTGATCTCCCACCTCAGTTGACGCTTCTTGGGTGTTTATCTTCTCCTGGGCGTTGTGTTTTGGTGTGCCAGACTTCTGGTAGGGGCCCCAGTTTACTTCAGAGTTGGGGACTGCAGTTTTCAGAGCCTTGGAGTTAAGCTGCACTGTGATGCCACCTGCCTCTCTCTCTCTCTCTCTCTCTCTCTCTGTCTTTCTGTCTGTCTCTCTTCCAGGACTGGCTTCCAGTATGACCTCTGGGACTGCACCACTTGGGGACATTCTTGGTCTGGACTGTTGAACCAGGTAAGTGACCAACTTAGATAATCTTCTGTCAAATGATCGTGTTCACTTACCTGTGTTTCTCCCACTATAGAGTGTCTGAGATTGGGCGGTGAACCCCCCCCCCGCCTGCAGTGTCCACGAGCCACAACTCCGCTTTTGTTTTGTTTTATTTAATAAACGTTTGAACTATCCTACTGACTGTCTCTCCTTGAATACTGGGTCCATCTGTCTTCGTTTCATGACAGACTGTTGAGAGTTTTCTGTAATCTTGACTTTGTTGGAAGGTAGTTCTGATTAAAGCAGGACTCAGCATTATTTTCATCTCTTCTTTACATGGACTGTCATGTGTTCTTTTTTAACTATATGTTCATGATTCTGTTTTTTTACTCTTGATATTCTTTGTTATTAAAGTTTGATTCATTTCTTTTCTTAAGTCTGTCTTTGCCATTCAGATTTATTTATTTGCATTTTAACTTTTAAACACTCTGATTTCAAACTGATGAAAATTACCTTTAAAGATATAGTAGGCTTGATGTTAAATATCAGACGTTCTTTGGATTCTGGAACGGTTTATAATGTTCCAAGTTCAAAATATTTAAATATACCTAAAAAATAAAAATAAAAAACATAAACAGCACCAAGTTGTAAAATATGTCATTATGTTCATCCTTGTTATATCAGCCAACAAATCTATATCTGTTCATACCCAGTATAACAGTCAACCAGTTACGACGGATCGCTTTAAGGTACAAAATAAAGTCCAGTCTATTAAAAAAAGATTAATATAAGGGTGTCCCAGTTAGACCAGTGCCCTGAACAGGAAGGAGGCAGCAGCTCCTGAAGCCAAACCCAGAGACAGGAAGAAAGCCATTATGGCTCCAGCAGTTTCCGCTTCATGAGGTAGAACCTTCCTGCAGAACATCAAAGCAAAATGTGAGTGTAAGAGGTAATATTAATATTTGAAATGTATATATATATATATATATATATATATATATATATATATATATATATATATATATATATATATATAGTGGGGCAAAAAAGTATTTAGTCAGCCACCAATAGTGCAAGTTCTCCCACTCAAAAAGATGAGAGAGGCCGGTAATTTTCATCATAGATATACCTCAACTATGAGAGACAAAATGAGAAAAAAAAATCCAGAAAATCACATTGTCTGATTTTTAAAGAATTTATTTGCAAAATATGGTGGAAAATAAGTATTTGGTCAATAGCAAAAGTTCATCTCAATACTTTGTTATATACCCTTTGTTGGCAATGACAGAGATCAAACGTTTTCTGTAACTCTTCACAAGGTTTTCACACACTGTTGCTGGTATTTTGGCCCATTCCTCCATGCAGATCTCCTCTAGAGCAGCGATGTTCTGGGGCTGTCGCTTGGCAACACGGACTTTCAACTCCCTCTAAAGATTTTCTATGGGGTTGAGATCTGGAGACTGGCTAGGCCACTCCAGGACCTTGAAATGCTTCTTACGAAGCCACTCCTCCGTTACCCGGGCGGTGTGTTTGGGATCATTGTCATGCTGAAAGACCCAGCCACGTTTCATCTTCAATGCCCTTGCTGATGGAAGGAGGTTTTCACTCAAAATTTGACGATACATGGCCCCATTCATTCTTTCCTTCACACGGATCAGTCGTCCTGGTCCCTTAGCAGAAAAACAGCCCCAAAGCATGATGTTTCCACCCCCATGCTTCACTGTAGGTATGGTGTTCTTTGGATGCAACTCAGCATTCTCTCTCCTCCAAACATGACGAGTGGAGTTTTTACCAAAAAGTTCTATTTTGGTTTCATCTGACCATATGATATTCTCCCAGTCATCATCTGGATCATCCAAATGCTCTCTAGCAAACTTGAGACGGGCCTTGACATGTACTGGCTTAAGCAGGGGGACACGTCTGGCACTGCAGGATTTGAGTCCCTGGCGGCGTAGTGTGTTACTGATGGTAGCCTTTGTTACTTTGGTCCCAGCTCTCTGCAGGTCATTCACTAGGTCCCCCCGTGTGGTTCTGGGATTTTTACTCACCATTCTTGTGATCATTTTGACCCCACGGGGTGAGATCTTGCGTGGAGCCCCAGATCGAGGAAGATTATCAGTGGTCTTGTATGTTTTCCATTTTCTAATAATTGATCCCACAGTTGATTTCTTCACACCAAGCTGTTTACCTATTGCAGATTCAGACTTCCCAGCCTGGTGCAGGTCTATAATTTTGTTTCGGGTGTCCTTTGACAGCTCTCTAGTTTTGGCCATGGTGGAGTTTAGAGTGTGACTGTTTGAGGTTGTGGACAGGTGTCTTTTATACTGATAACGGGTTCAAACAGGTGCCATTAATGAAGGTAACGAGTGGAGGACAGAGGAGCCTCTTACAGAAGAAGTTACAGGTCTGTGAGAGCCAGAAATCTTGCTTGTTTGTAACTGACCAAATACTTATTTTCCACCATATTTTGCAAATAAATTCTTTAAAAATCAGATAATGTGATATTCTGGATTTTTTTTTTCTCATTTTGTCTCTCATAGTTGAGGTATATCTATGATGAAAATTACCGGCCCCTCTCATCTTTTTGAGTGTATTTGCACTATTGGTTGCTGACTAAATACTTTTTTGCCCCACTGTATATATATATATATATATATATATATATATTATCTGCCACATCAATCTACTTCAATTTTAGAAAATGTACAATGTCTGGTTGCTTTCAGCTATATTGCTAAATAGTTAGCAGACTTATTGCTTTATGTCAAATATCTCATTGGCTTCTTCCTAAAAGCCAATCAGATTATTTTGGAATATGTTAATGTTGCCCTTTTAGGAACAAGGACGCCGCTCTATAAGATTTGAGCTGTGAAGGGAAGCAAAGTTGAAAAAACTTCAATACTTTCTAAAGGTGATCCCAGTGACAGGAGGACACGTCAGCCTACAAGAGTGGAGTTGGCACTAAAAATCGATTGGATCCACTTCTAACATTTCAGTTTCTCCTAGAAATCAAATATTTAATTTTCGAGTCCTAATTTTGATGCCACGCCTGCAGGCAAAAAAATAGCCATTGAATAAAAGCAAAGACTAATCTGCGCACACATCTGTTTGTGAGGCAGAATTCAAAAGTACGGCTTAACCCTAATAAAAAAAAATTATCAGTCGGCTACATGCGACAATCGCAATGGAAATAAATTGCCCACATAATTATTCACGCCAGACCAGAATGAGATCCTTGACCTTGACCCTCTGCACCGGTGTTGTGTTAAGTTAATTTTCCTTACAGAGTTTGGTTCCTCGTTTTACATCATGTTTTAAAACATACCGCCACGTTTTCCTTCTGTACATGTCCTGGATAGAAAGAAAACCACTAAAAATCTAGATCTGCCAGACTTATGAGTTCCTTTTAAGCTTGACTTTATTCATTGTTTGTTTTATTTCATTTGGGATTTGCTTCATATAAAACCCACTAACTGAAGTACGGATTACCAAATCTCATCATTTGTTTCTTCCCAAAAGGAAAACGCCACTGCTTCCACATCTAGGTTGCAGGATTTTCTCATCTGAAATTCATCCATTTTCCGTCATGCTTATCCAAAGTGGGGTCTCGACGGGTGCTTGTGCCTATCTCCAGTTGAATACGGGCAAAAGGCGGTTTACTACGGTGGCCCTGAAGTGCAAACCTCAACTACAAATCTAAAAGCGCAACTACATGACCCTTGAACCGGAAGTCATTCTGCCTGCTGCGGCTTTTGAAAACATGGATATTGTCGGCGCCCCAAACAAAGCTGCCACGTACGAGGTGATACTGGATATGCTCAAGACTAATCACGAAATTTCAGTTAGTTTGCGTACACTGAAGACACACTTAAAAGAAGCTGGACTGTTCAGACGCAACTTCCGGTTCAAGGGTCAAACGGCGCCGTCGTCCAATCAGCGATGTCTCATGTTTCCCACTGGTACCTACCTTTTCCGGTAGGTTAATGTAATTGTGTTTTTCTTAATGTAGTTGCGCTTTGCTTTATGTAGTTTTGTTTTTCTTAATGTAGTTGCGCTTTGCTTTATGTAGTTGTGTTTTTCTTAATGTAGTTGCGCTTTGCTTTATGTAGTTTTGTTTTTCTTAATGTAGTTGCGCTTTGCTTTATGTAGTTGTGTTTTTCTTAATGTAGTTGCGCTTTGCTTTATGTAGTTTTGTTTTTCTTAATGTAGTTGCGCTTTGCTTTATGTAGTTGCGATTTCCTTAATGTAGTTGCGCTTTTAGATTTGTAGTTGCAGTTTGCACTTCAGGGCCACCGTAGTTTACACCCTGGACAGTCCGTCAGGGTGTAACCTGGCAGATACAAACAACCATTCACGCACACACTTACACCTAAGGAGAATTTAGAGAAGCCAATTAACCTAACAGTCATGTTTTTGGACTGTGGAGGGAAGCTGGAGAACCTGGAGAGAACCAACAAATGCTCAGAGAGAAAATGCAAACTCCATGCAGAAAGACGGACTGGGATCCCAACCCAGAATATTCTTGCTGCAGGGCAGCAGTGCTACCCCCCACGTCACTGAGCAGCCCGACTGATATCTGATATAATTTATTTAAAATATTAAGAATTTATAAAACCTCTCAGAAAATATATTCAGATCAAAGGTCTTGGGAGAAAAATGGAAAGATTATTTTACTCTCACCTCCGTGGATTTCTAATCAACAACTTTTAGATTTTTCTAGCCGTGTGTTTTGTCGGTTTCTTACTTTGGTCCATAGCACATACAGAGGCTGGCCAGGTAGCCATTACTGAAGGCAAATAGAACCATAAAGGTGATAAAGTAGCCATCGTGTTGGAAGTAGACTGGCAGATGGAGGCGAGGCTGAACGTTACACAGCATAAAGAGAGGAATGAAGAGCACCCGAGCCACAATGAAGAGGGGGAGGACCAGGCTGTCTCTACCTGGCTGCAAAGAGAGAAATGTCATGAGCTTATTGATAATCAGTCTGGCCGTCGACTGGTAACTGATCAGATCCCCAACCAGTCAGTAACTTACCCACATGCATACAGCTGTTAGGCTCCGCCCAGTCCAGTCACACAGATTAAAGAGCAGGAAGCAGCTGACAGGGATGAAGTATCGCTCTGGGAAGGGCAAACAGGAAGGTCAATCACCCTGAGAGCCAGTTGACACCTGAGGCAGATGTTTAAGAGGTCATGTGAACAGCGAGGGATGACTAACCCCAGGGGCCTCCATTAGCAAGAGTGGATTTAGTGTCAGAGGTGATGGCAGGAAAAATGCAGATGCTGACGGTGAAGGTGCAGCAGACCGACAACGCCAGGACCCAAATCTGAGGATCAAAACTTCAGGTTAAAAAGAGCTCAGGTTCAAAAGGTCACATGTTATCCAGAGCTTAAGGGGCAAAAGTTACAGCATTTTATATGTTAGTTTGTGTTCAAACACTGGTGGGAAATGTTCAGCATCATTCTACAACGACAAGGTAAAAACAATACTGCAGATCAACAAGAACAAATGTAAAACTGTAATAAAAGCTTTATTCATTCCATCAGATTTTGAGGCAAGTTATTGGAAAGTTCATCTATCTTACACATTTCACGGGTGTGAAAAAATTTAAGTGCTGTACTGTACATGAGAAATAGAAAACTATAATTCAGTGGCATATAATCAACACAAATGGTTGAAAAGAATAAAAGTGAAATATTAAAAAAGTAGATTATATATTAGAAAAAACATGAAATTCTTGATAGAATATTTAAAATAAGACAAAAGGATTAAGAAAATGGTACAAAAGTAATACTGAAAACAACTAATAACATTTAGATTGCACAGTCAAAATTCATCTTTGATCTTTGTTTAAAGCAACTGAGGGTTTCAGAATTCACAGTTTTCTGGGAGTTCATTCCAGATCAGTTGATCATAAGAACTAATTGCTCCTTTTCCCAGTTTGGTCTGGGTTCTGCAAAGTAGGATGGAGCCAGAAGGCCTTTGGAGCTAAGAAATTTAATGATTTATAGACTGATTTAAAAAAAAATCTGTCTATTCTCTGAGATACAGAAAGCCAGTGTAACGATTTTAGCAATGGGGTGATGTGCTCAATTTTCTTAATATTAGTGAGGATGCAGGCAGCTGAGTTTCACATCATCTTAAAGTTAAAACACGAAGTGTGAATACATTTTTCTTTAGGTGATAGAAGGCTGAATTTGTTCCTGTCTTTATGAGCCTCTGAAGGTTCAGGTCTGAGTCCATCACTGTACCCAGATTTAGAGCCTGATTTGTTGTTTTCTAGCTGGATCAACTGAAGTTGGGTGCTAACCTTTTAAAGCTCTTTTTTTATTTAAAAGCTTTTACTTCAATTCGGTTTTGATTTGGCTGAAGAAAATTTTGGCACATCCATGTGTTGTTTTCTTCAATGTATTTATCTAGAACTTGAATAGGTTCATAGTCACCTGGTGACATGGTGATGTACAGCTGGGTGGCGTCTGCATAGTTTTTGTAAGTTATGTTGTGATTTATTAAAATATGAGTCTGGGGGAGAGTAGATATTGAATAGGTATAGGATCCCTAAGGTGGATCCTTGGGGAGCGCCACATGTGAATTTTCTGGTCTCTGATGTAAAGTTACCTATTGACACAAAAAAGGATTTAAACTAGCCCAGTGCTGGACCAGAAAGGCCGATCCATTTTCCAAGTACTTTAGCAAAATGTAGTGATCAACAGTGCTGAATGCCAGTACATTAACACAAGCACACTGTTTTTTCCACAGTCTGCATTTATACAGATGTCACAGAACACCCTAACAAGAGTCTTTGTATTGTGGTGAGCAGTGGCTTGTTATTGTTACAAAGGCGTTTAGCTGTTGAAACACGGTCAATCCATCCATCCATTTTCTGACACGCTTAATCCCATGTGGGGTCATGAGGGGTCGTGGTGTCTACGGGCGAGAGGCAGGGTACACTTTGGACAGGTCGCCAGTCCATCGCAGGGCAACACAGAGACAAACAACCATTCACACAAACACTCACACCTAAGGAGGATTCAGAGAAGCCAATTAACCTAACAGTCATGTTTTAGGACCATATAGTCCCCACTGTATGTGGACACAGTAAGCTTGGATTAAATTGCTTTTTAAATCCCGTGGGATTTGTTATTATTAATATTATTATCATTTTTATTATTAGTAGTATCATTAGTATCACTATAGAAGATCAGATATTGTGCATCATTAAAAAAGCATTCTCCAAATCCCAAAAGTTAGCATTACAACTCTCTTTTCAATGGGTTTATGTATGTTTTATATTGTATATATATGTAATTTGTCTGCACCATCAACATTCAGTCAAAGTGCAAACCTACTTGGCAATAAACTTGATTCTGATTTTGATGTACCTTTATTTTTCAACTGTTTTTACCCGACCGCAATAACAAAACTAAATGCAACCAAAAATAACCATTAATCATCATGGATTATGTGTGTGAGAATGTACTATTCTTATTAGTTGTTTTTATCAGTTATTATTTATTTCTTATATTATGTGTAAATGGTGGTGACAGTGATTTTGTTTTTTTAAGCATATGCACTGATCAATCGATGGCACTTTTTAAAATTTCGTTGTTCTTGTGACAATGACAATAAAGATAAATAGAAATTGAAATTGAATTGAAATTGAAATCATGCTCAAACTGTTCCCAGAGTTGGAGCGTACAATTTTCCTAATTGTTTTGGTATTGAGGAGCAAAAAGAGTTTCTTTGAGTAACAAACTAGTGGAGCCCATCTCCTGTCTGCTTTTGAATTTATGTTCTACCATAGACTGTGAATCTTCAGCTTACATATGAACTAAGACACAGCAAAAGATTGAGCCAAAGAACAAAAAATTAGTCTTGGCATAGATTTCCGATTTATATTTTTTTTCAGTTTCACCACTGATGTTATTGTATGATCGAGCACCAGTAAGCTAATAGTATAGATTTAATGTCTGACCTTCTTAAAAATCTTCATCATGGAGATGCTCTGGTCCGTCTCATCAGTTGTAGCATCTTTAAGCTCTGAGAATCAACAACTCAAAAAATCAGATTTATTTTTCTGACATGACCTTCCAGGTGATGAATTTAGTTTCATACCGGTGTTCATCAGGGTAACTGCATTTTGCTCATCATCCGAAGTTGGTTTTCTGTTTTGTTCTTGAAAAAACTGGAAGAACTCCTGAAATGAAAGTTTCTAGACATTAACAATCAAACATACAAGATACTGTTTCAAGCTAAAAAAAAAAAAAAACTAAACAAAAGAATAATTCAATCTGATTCATGATCAATGCACAGGCATACAAAAAGATTATATTGCTCCTAATTTTTTTTTTCTTTTCAATTCTACCTTTATGAAAAATTGAACCCTCAGCTCTCTAGTTTTAATCTAGTTTTCTTCCACACCTTTACCAGCCTATTGAAATACAAGAAGATTTTATTTCTTCTCTTTTAGCTTCCCTTCCTTTGGTTGCTTTTAAATCCAGAATAAATTTGAAACCCTTCTTTGGATTTATAAAGCCCTAAATAACATAATAGATCCATCTTATATCAGAGATCAAATTGTTCTTTATGTTCCATACAGAGCTCTTCGCTCACAATCTGCAGGTTTACTAGTCATTCCTAGAGTTTCTAATAGTAGAATGGGAGGTAGATCTTTTAGTTATCATGTTCCTCTCCTGTGGAATTAACTAACAGTTTCAGTCCATGAGGCAGACACCCCGTCTACTTTTAAGACCAGGCCTAAACATATTCTTTTTGATAAAGCTTATAGTTAGGGTGTCTCAGGTTATACTGAGTTATTGGTGCGCTGCTGTAGCCTTAGGTTGCTGAAGAACATAGGGACAACATTTCCTCACTCTGCTGCATTCTACTTATACTCTTCAACTTTTACATTATTTGCAGCTGCTTTGAATTTTTGCTTCATGTTGTATTTGTTTTCTTTTAGCTATGGTTAATTCTCTCCCTCCTATAAATAGCTATTGGTATGCTGACTGCAGGGGCGTACATACATAGACACTAGGTGGTGCTAAAGCACTCGGAAGTGTGCCCTTTATCAACGAAAATGCCCTTTTGAAACTCGTTTTTTTTTTTATATTATTAATATTATTAAGATTTTACTGAGGTCGGTTGTATAGGTTTTGTTAGGCAACATAAATTAACACATTTTGGTCTCTTTATTGTCTTAATTGTATATTGATTTAGTAATTGCAGCACAATGCCAAGAAAGGAGGGTTAATCGTATTGAAAAATCCTAACAGCTGTTCACATTTTATTTTTAAGTGGTTTGTACAAAATCAGCAGGTATTAAAATAGCTATTATTTTGTAGGCTACCATAAGTCATATCCACGTGACAAGACTTCCAGTCATGTTGCCCTAATAGCCCATTATTTAAACTAATGTGGCATATTTGTTAAAGCTATTATTATTTATTATTATTATTATTATTATTATTATTATTATCAATATTATTGTCATGATGGTTATTATTATTATTATATTGTAGCCAGTCACAGCAGGGAAGCTCTATACCATCAACATCTACCAGGACAGGAGATGAGGAAGAGTTCAGGGAAGACACGCAGACAGAAAAAGACCAGGATGAGGGAGAAGAGCAGGATGAGGGAGAACAGATGGATGAGGGAGAGCAGATGGGTGAGGGAAAACAAGGAGATGAACCAGATGAAAGAAGAAGAAAGAAAGCGTACTACTTTAAAGTAGTACGCTTTAGTCTGTTCTGTTGGTGGTGTGACTTTTTTCCATTGAAAACTCTCGTTTAGAGAATGTCACAAATAAAAGTCAAAATTCATTCAACATGCATGTGTATTTTTTTTTATAATTAAGTGTTACACGTGCGCTAAAAAGTGCCCCAGACCCCCCCCCCCCCCCCCCCCTCCGGAGCACATGCCCTCCAAAATGTCTGTGCACGCCTCTGGCTGACTGCATGTGTTTTATTTAGCCTAGACTAGTCTAAACTAAGCTAAGCTGGATTAGGGTTAAGTTTACTCTTCTTGGAAATAAACACAGCCCAGTATATTTTACAGGTGCCAAAACAAATTGAGATTAAAAAAAAGGCTGAAGGTGTGATACAGAAGTTTGACTTTACCAATTTTGGTAACATGATGTAGGACAGGATGGACAGGAAAACGACTACACAGGCTACGATGAAATAACCGAATGCTGCACTCTCCATCTCAGAACCACCTGCAACAGATAGAGATAGCAGGAGATGGAAGAAGTGATAAAAAACGAAAAACAATCCAATCAGAAAATTGCCATAATAGATGATATTGCAAGGCTGTGAATAGTTATCGAAAGATTATTTAACAGACTTGCAATGGCGCAGATCATTGCAAAGGCAGCAAAGGTGCCAGCGAGGCCTTGGCCGCTCATGATGGGAGTCGTGTATGAAGCTGGAAGCAAACCGGCCATCCCAAAGAGACTGCCCTGCAGCACTGCACCGAAGGCTGTGAACAAACAAGCAGATGCATATCCTGATAAGGAATAGAATAGAACTCAACTTTATTGTCACTACACTGCCACACGTAAAATGCAACGAAATGTAGTGGACTTTGAGAATTTTCAATTTGGGAAGAGCTTTTCTATGGCTATAATTTCACTTGCAGATTTGACAGAGGCTGATGGACAGACAATAGAGATGGACAGAGGCTCTAGATTAATTTCCCGTCACCTTTCTTCTGCCACGGTAGCCATTATGAAACCAGTCTGGGCTTCTTTCACCAGTTTCCTGATTATTTTTTGAATTCTCTTAACTAAGATACTAGTAAGGCCCTCAGATCAACACATAACAGGCTCACTGGTTGATACCAAGCACAAGGTTGGGTCTTTACCCTTTTTCTTGTTGATGGTACCCCTGCTTTAATGAAAGAAAAACCTACAATGGTCACAAACATAACTTGAATTTAACAAAAATAGTAACAAACAAAAATGCTATGAAAATGCACAATGAAAGTCAGAAATTGCTTTTCAACCATTTTTTAACAAAAGGATTTCAAACTTTGTTTTTAAAATCTCGTTTAAACTGTTGTTAACCATCCTTTTGAGTCGATCACTGCAATCAATCAGTTCCTGTCAGCCAGACTTCTGCTCGTCTCAGAAGGTATTGTGATCCACTCCTCTTCAGCAAACTGCTCCAGCTGTCTCAGGTCAGAAGGCTGCCAATTCCAAACTGTCTGTTCCAACTCTTTCCAAAGATGCTCAATTGGATTTAGGTCACGGCTCCTTAAGGCCACTTTAGAACAGTCCAATGTTTTCCTCTCAGCCATTCTTGGCTCTTTCTAGCTGTGTGTTTTGGCTCATTATCCTGGTTAAGACTCATGACCTGCGACTGAGACCAAAACTTTTGAAACTAATGCAAATTGTTTTCTGGAATCCCTCATAGTCTGGAGATTTCATTTGAAACTGTAGATTCAGATATGAAGTGTCGACTGCAGGGCCGCTGACTGGTCCGGACCTCAGCAGAGAGCCATGAGCCGCCCGTCCTCAGCCGGAAAAGGGGGGCTGGGGGCCAGTAAGGCAGGCGGGGGGAAGCATGGCTGTGGCCTGTGTCCAGGCTAAGGAAAAGGAGGACGTCTGGTCACCCTACCATATTAACAATTTGATGTTTCAGCGAGTAAGTACTTGTTGCTATGATGCATCGTTGCTCAGCAGCTTAGCTCGTTGTAAGCCAACCAATCAGCGCACAGCTCATCCAAATATTCATGAGCATGTCATATCAGGAAGAAAACCTGTTGTTTCTTTCAGGGCTTTTAACCAGGCTTGCATTAGGGCTCATAGAACAGCAAGTATGCCATTTTCAGCCCAACCAATGTTACACACCCTATTCAGAGACCTTAAGGAGCAGCACCAAATACCCTATATAATCATTCTCTGACCCCTTTAACATACATCTCTGTAATTTCCTTTCTTATGTCCTGAGATGACTCTTTCCTTTGCTTCCACTGGTCCATGTTAACTGTTGTACACACCATGTCAACAATTAACACAGTGTCAGTGACTATCTGTAGCCCTTTAGATCACAAGATTGCTAACACCTTCCTTTAACATGTCCCTTTGGTCCATTGTTTTCATTCTTTTCTTTGGGGTAGCATCATTTTTCTCCAGACATGTTTTATCACAAATTTTTTTTAAATCATTCTGTTTAGCATGGTTTGAAAGCAATGTTTGACTTCCATTTCTTCATTTTCCAGTGTTGTAGTACTCAAGATCGGTCTTGGACTCGAGACCATTTTTTGTTGGTCTCGGTCTCGTCTTGGACTTGACCGCATTTGGTCTCGGTCTTGTCTCGGTCTCGGGCGCTGAGGACTCGGCATTTTATTTCAAGACCCTTCTTTTTATTGGATGCTTGGATTCAAATCCAAGAAATAACCTGTCTCATTGCTAAATGCAGTGAAGGATCAATTATCAATCTATTTTTTCAACAAATTATCTGTCTCATAACATATTTTCACAACTTTTTGACAGATATGGATGTATTTAAGAAAAGTTATATAATACAGCTTTAATCTGTATATGAGAGAGAAACGAGAAATGATTGGCTTTTTTTCAGTTTAACATATTTTACAGAATTTTGCACATTGTTTTGAAATAGCACATTTAAAAAAAACATAAATGTATGTACTGCTCATGAACGGCAGACAAAATACTATTTTTGATCGACTGTTTGAAATTCTGTGATTACTACAAAGAAGTACTAAAGTCCAGTTCTGTGTGTTAAATATCCAGGTGTTTTTATGTGAATGTGGGTCTTTTAGGTCAATTTTTGTGATTTTGATCATGTTTCACATTTTATTGTCACATACTGGCGCTGGTCTTGGTCTTGTCTCGGTCTCGATACACTCTGGTCTTGGTCTTGTCTTGGTCTCGGGTTAGGTGGTCTTGACCACAACACTGTCATTTTCATATAATTCTTATTTATAATTACTTTTGTCAGTATCAAGTTAATGTCAACATTGTGTTTTTTTAATGAGGGGTAACAACTAATTTGTTCATGTGTGTATAAATAAAAAGCACATTCTTAGCTATTGGAACACCTTCCCTTTTATAGCGATTGCAATTAGGCTTTGGCAGAATATGCATTTGTGAAAGCAATACTTTACTTTTGCCCATAAAGCAAAATTATTTATACATTGTCCTTTAAAGTTTGCCTCTCATATAAGTTGGCATATTATATTGCAAAAGCCCCTAAATTTCCCGGTGTCAGAGTTCTGGGTTGCATTGCTATGCCTCTGTTTCATCTGGCTCACCAAGCAGATAATTCAATGTGCGAGTGTCAAATGTAGTTGTTCTAGTGTTGCTTTTAGCTTGCTGATGTGGGTCTGCAAAACTAACTCAGACTGTTGCTCTTCCTTGTTCAAGGTGGTCTTTCAAACTCCCTTAAACTCCTGACTAAATTCAAGCTTTTTGCCTTTGGACTTTGGACTTCTGAATTTTTTTAAGTTAATTCTTAAAAGTTGTCATTTTTCCAGTTAGTATATGTGAAGCATCATTTTAAACTAGCTGAAGACCATAGAAATTGATTTTGCTGATCACACTATAGTGATAGTTACAGCAGACCAGTCTAATGGCAAGAAAAGCATATATTTCAATATGAACACATCCATATTTCCATTCAATGGTCATGGAAATTTTGTGCAAAAGCAACTTTTTTGTTTCTCATTGCCATACCAAATAAGATATGTTCTGATTGGTGCAGAGAGGAAAGGTTATTCTGGATTCAGACAACAAATCTTAACAATTTTTTTCCATTTTGCGGGGCAGCAGAGCACCGTTCTGAAGCTCCAGAGCATCTCTACTTTACGTTTTTGCTCAGTTTTCACAATGATGCTTATTAATTATTAAGTAATTTTATACCCTTGTATTTATATTACACTGAATAATACATAATACAGATTTATAATAATATCTTTCATTTTTATGAACAGTTGAGCACAGCCAATATGATAACATGATTCTTATACTTAATCATTAGTTGCCACGATAATAGCTACTAAAATAATTTCTAAATTGATGGACCATATATGTCTTCAAAACTTTCGAAGATGCTGCTGAATGTTTTTTACAGTAATGTTATTGTGATTTATCTTCCTTCTTTTACTTGTTGCTTGTCCCTCATTAACTAACCTTACCCCAGACCCCAAAAGGAAGCTTAGAAATAAGTCAAACAGGCTCACAATTGATGATGATGATCTTCACCATGGTTATGGAAAAAAAAGGCAGCGGCTCTAGAGGAATTTTGACAAGGATGGCAGTGATGATGAAGACAATCATGATGACGGAGAGACTTCCCATCACACGCAGACGCTGAGGAATACTGATAGAATCAGAGGAAGAAGGAAAAGTTTGAATCCATTCAAATCCAACTTTAAAACACCTTAAAACATCACAGGACTAAAGTCCCACTCGTAAGACAAAACAATAAAAAGACACGACAAGCTGAGTTTATGAAGCTTAGATAATTGATGTGGAAATTTTTTAACAATAAAGCCAAAGGAAGTTTTTTTTTTTTACATAGTACATATAAGGACAATTCAAAGGACTTTACATGAATTAGATAATGAAATAAAGAAAAATTAAAGCAGAATGAAATAATGTTTAAATTATAAAAACACCAAAAAGATAATGTGAGGAATGATCTTTATCATTCATAAAAAGGCTATACATAGATTTTTAAATATACTCCGGAATAACCTGGATTAAAAAAACAAACAAAAAAAAACCACTTTCACAGTTAAACATAAGAACTACGAGCTGCTTCTATATTTTTGGTTCTGGTTTTATGCAGTAAATTTGATCCAGGGCACATGAGTGTCATGATCTGGCCTGTTTGCTCTCCCTTCATTAGTAATTCCTCTCACCTGTCGTTTTCCCTCCCTGCCTCAATTATAATTTATTCCTCTCACCTGTTTCCTCTTGGTTATATTCAGTTCAGCCTGAGCATTCATTTCCAGATCATTACTTGTCTTTTTGTTAGTCTATCTGTTCAGATTTATTTTATGGTTCATGTCCTTGATCCTGGCGGCCAGTGGAAAGAGGGTTTTTGTGTTTGTCTCGTCTCCTGATCATCCATTTGACTGTATGATCTGGTTGAACTGTAAAGTGCCTTGAGATGACATGTGTTGTGAATTTGGCGCTATATAAATAAACTGAATTGAATTGAAAAATTGAATTGAAATCCATTGTTCCTCGCCTGTGGAGTCCTCTGGGTTTTTGGCTCAATATGGGGGGAGGTTCAGTTTTTATCCAGTAAGCCTGGCTCCAGGGTGGAGACCAGTTTAAAGTCCTGCTTCAAGTTCCGGTTCCACGTCCTGTCTGGCTACCCTCTTCCACTGAGCCTGCCTGTCTGCACCTGATCCTGTCTGCTTCTGTGCGTGACCACCTGGTCATGCTTCTGGTCCCAGTCAGACTCTGAACCCTCCTGTCCCGGAGCTCTGTTAAAGCCTGGAAGCCTGGATCCTGCTACCTGTTCTGTTCCTGCCTCATCTGCAACCTGTTCTGTCTGTTCCTGCCTGATCTGCATCCCTGATCAGGATTGGCTTCCCCCAACTCCTCCGGAGCTGCAGCACTGGGGACACTCTGGGTGACGCGAGCTGCGTCAGCTGTCAGCCCATCGGCTGGATTGCACCCCTCAAGGGGTATGGACTGAACTGCTAAACCAGGTAAGTGACTCACTGAGAACATCATCTTCAATCAGATGATTGTGGTCACTTACCTGTGTTTCTCCCCTAGAGTGTCTGAGATTGGGCGGTGCCCCCCCCGCCTGCAGTGTCGGCGAGCCACAGCTCCGCTTTTGTTTTGTTTATTTAATAAACCTTTTGAACTTTCCTACTGACTGTCTCTCCTAGAATACTGGGTCCATCTGTCCTCGCTTCATGACAATGAGAGGTCTGGCTCTTGATCTACTGCCAACCAGTCTGTAATGTATTTTTGAGTGTAGGGTCGTGATTTGGACACATGTTCTCACAAGACCTGATGTGTGATGCAACAACATTAGTGAATTTTTTTTGTCTGTTTTTTATCAGAGGCTGAAGCTTATTGTTGTTAGGTGGTAAGAACTGTTTTTTTCGGGCAGAGGAGATTATTAAGTTAGAATTCTGTCAAAAGGGCACATTCACAATTAATATGCATACAAGCAGTTTTATTTAATAAACACATGCATAGAATACTCTCTATGAACATTTTCAACACTTTATATGAGAACACTCAATACCACAAGACACCCATATGTCACTTTCATTAGCAAATACTCCTTCTCTGCGATCGGGGCTTGTCTTCCAAATTCCTGCAGTCTCTCCTGTCCTTTTTGCACGTGGATCTTTCTGCTTGATCCTCTCAGCTTTTGCCACTTTGAGGGTGTTTGCCAACTGGAGAAAATAATCTCCTGTGATTGACTTCTTTTCAGGAAATTCTGCCTCTTCAGATGCCACTTTTTTCATTCTGGCTGTGGCTAACAGTAGAAGCATATTTAAGTGACTGGCTGTTTATGTTGAGTTAAAAAATGTTTAAGTAAAGATGAACTTCAAAATGCAAGAGCAATCTTTGTCATCAACAAACAACTTTGGTAACAAAATGCTGGACATAAAAGTAAAAAGGCTTAATAATAGATGTTGTGCTATAAGCAGTAAAGCCATAAGCTTTACTGCTTATAGTTTCAAGTTTCAAATTTGTTTGACACCATTATTTTATGGCGTAATGGTGTTGCTGTCAGAACACATTCATGACTGTTAAATGTAAGTTTTTTAAAGTTATTTAAGGAGGATTTCACTAAACCAGTTATTAACTAGATGTGTTTCAATTACAAAAACAGAGGACATTCGCTTGGAGTTATTACATCACATGTGTAGTTATCTGATTGGTTCTAAACAGATGACGCTGACTCCGTTGGCCGTGCCTTTGAAAATGAGCTGTACCAGTTCTTTACCAGACTGATACACCGTGTAGGTCATATAGTTAGGCTAAGAGTAGTCTCAAAGGGTGGGACTTCCTTAAGAATAGCCAATCAGGGGCCATTCTTAGTTTCACCTTTTAGGTGACAAAAGTTTACATGAGTGCACAGAACCGGGTCAGCACAGGAGCAGAAGAGGTGATATGGGTGCAGGGAAAATAAGCCAAGAATGCAAAGAAGAAAGATGCATTCATTTTGGGGTCTTGTGGTATCAAATCAATTCAAAACACAAGTAGCCATATGTGCAATAAATAAAACTCCTTGCATGTATTCATTGTGTGTATGCCCTTTCAGCAGAATGGGCTCTATGCTCAACCCCACTACTTCCTGGCAGTGAAGTCGTACATAGAGCTCATTTTGACTTCAGAGGACAGACCCTAACAGGCCCTGGAGCTTTCATCCCCTTATAACACTGGAAGACTATGTTCACATCTTCCTCTTTTAGTTTTAGTCCTGGCAGAGAGGAAGGGGAGGCTGTTGTGGGGTTGTTTTCAGGGGACACCGACAGATGCTTTGTGTGAAAGTGAGGTATTAGGTCAGATCTACTGATGAAATAATTTTTTAACTACACAAGCATGACAGAATGACACAACAAACTCCCCATTTATAGCTATGGTTGATATTAAATGCATGGAATACAATACATTTGAGTCAATTAAAATGACTTTCTATATGGAACTTCTCTTTCTCTTGGAATGTTAATATGTATATAACCTAAATTGAAACAGTATTGTACTTTGATGTAGCCCTTGTCCAGCTCTCTGAGCTGCAGGGTAGTACTCACAGTGAGTGCAGAAAGGAGTTGAGACAGGTGCAGAGAAGCAGCGGCAGCATGGCACAGAGGGTCATGACGTTGTTGAATTTGGCCTCTAAAACACTCGGAGGTGCCGACTCACTCTGATTGACTGAAACCTCAGCAGAAAGAGGTTCCTTTAGACGTTTCTGGAAGTACTGCGGGGACACAATAACATATCTGTCCATGAACAAAGAATATTGATCAAGAGTGCAACAATTCAGCTGGAACATATATAATCTTATTCAGCACAAGAACCTTGTCAGTTTTTGAACCCAGATGCTGTTGCTACCATGTTCTTGGTGGTAACCATTTATCAGTTGAAATCCTTTATTTACCACAAATCTCATGAATAAAAAAAACAAACTACATATCTATTAAAGTTAAAAAAATATGTCCCAGAAATACCTTTAGAATTACATTAGTTTCTTTTAACTGTTACATCCATCCATCCATCCATCCATCTTCTTCCACTTTTCCAGGGTCGGGTCGCGGGCCAGATACTTGGGCCAGCTCCTCCGGGGAATCCCAAGGCGCTCCCAGGCCATCAAAGAAACACAGTCCCTCCAGCATGTCCTGGGCCTCCTCCCGGTGAGACGTGCCTGGAACACCTCACCAGGGAGATGTCCAGGAGGCATCCTAATCAAATGCCCGAGCCACCTCAACTGGCTCCTCTCGATGTGGAGGAGCAGCGGCTCTACTCTGAGTCCTCCCCGGTTGACTGAGCTCCTCACCCTATATTTAAGGGAGAGCCCAGACACACTACGGAGAAAACTCATTTCAGCCGCTTGGATCCGGTAGGATAGGAACGGTAAATCGAGAGCTTTGCTTTTCGGCTCAGCTCTCTCATCACTACATCAGACCGGTACAGGGCCCGCTTCACAGCAGACGCTGCACCAATCCGCCAATCGATCTCCCGTTCCATCTTCCCTTCGTTTGTGAATAAAACCCCAAGATACATAATTTCCTCCACTGGGGGCAGTACATTCTCCCCAACCCGGAGAAGGCACTCTACCCTTTTCTGGCTCAAGACCATGGTCTCAGATTTGGAGGCACTGATTCTCATCCCGGCTGCTTCACACTCTGCTGCGAACCGCTCCAGTGAGAGCTGTAGATCACGCCCTGATGAAGCCAATAGAACTATATCATCTGAGAATAACAGAGATGCAATCCTAAGGCCACCAAGACAGATCCCCTCAACACCTTGGCTGTGCCTAGAAATTCTGTCCATAAATGTTATGAACAGAATCGGTGACAAAGGGTAACCTTGGCGGAGTCCAACCCTCACAGGAAACAAGTCCGACTTACTGCCGGCAATGCGGACCAGACTCTGACACCGGTCATACAGAGACCTAACAGCCCCTATTAAAGGCCCTGGTACTCCATACTGGAGCACAGCCCACAGGAACCCCCAAGGGACACGGTCGAATGCCTTCTCCAGATCCACAAAACACATTTAGACTGGCTGGGCAAACTCCCATGCCACCCGCCAGGATCCTGCTGAGGGTATGGAGCTGATTCAGTGTTTCACGGCCAGGACGAAAACCACACTGCTCTTCCTGAATCCAAGGTTTGACTATACGACGGACCCTCCTTTCCAGAACCTGGAATAGACATTACCAGGGAGGCTTAAGAGTGTGATTCCTCTGTAATTGGAATACACCCTCCGGTTTAGCTTTTTAGTCTTATTTTATTATGCATAGGACTGCAATAGACCAATATATGTTCTTTTCCGTTATGAAATGAAAGGGAGGGACTTTCTTCCAATAACAAAATGTAAGTTACTGATACTTAAAGTATTTTACTTAACTCTTTACCTTTTTGAGTAATTTTACAAAGTAACATTACTTATACAAAAAATACAATATCCCCGGTGAATGCGTTGATAATGAACCCTGAACTGAATCTGATCTCGAGCAGCCTTCTGAATATTAGCTATGACAGAAAAATAAAACCCTAACCTCACGCATCGGTCTGTTATACCAACCAGTTAATCTAATTTGTATTCAGACTGTAGAGACAAAGAATAGTGTTGCTATCACTTATATCAGTGATAAGGACGTTTACTCACAATCCATCAACTCAGCAGTCACATCTGATCGCCTCTGAAGCTTTAGCTTCAAACTCACCAAACACTAACATTCATACTATATTCTTAGCCCTCTTGGAAAGCTAACTGTCTTAACTTTCTTAGCAATTATGCTGCTTCCGTGTTTATCCCTGAGCACATGCTCAGTATTGTGTCATGATTTGGTTTTAGGTTAAACCCACATGCAGAACACAAACGGAGGCTGAGTAAAAGTTTAACAGAGTTTATTGAAATGAGTTTGACACAAAGACATGAACTGGATCTGGTACTGGTCCGGGTTGGGTTCACTGATATCTGCAGAGATGACAGTTTGATTAGCCAGGCAGTCAGATGATTAATTGAGTCTTAGGATAGTTCTAAGTCTACCTTGAAGGAGTCCAGGCTTTACTTGTGAGAGAGGGAACCGTTGGGTCCAGAGACTGTTGGTTCAGCAGAGTGCACAAGCAGCAGCAGCGTCTAGCTTCTGACTTTGAATGGCAGACGTTGATCAGAGTTTCCAGCTCTTCTCTGAGAGCAGCAGGAGGAATCCAGACTGGAATCTTCAGGTTTGGCTCACCAGGGCTGGAAGGCAGGTTAAGCTCACCCAGAGCTTCAGGCTTGAGACAGGTTTCCTGTGAGCAAAGACAGAGGAGGATTAGAATCATTTTTCCTCACTTGAGACGACTAAGATTCTTTCTGGTAACAGAGGCTGAGGTTTGCTAACCAAACTAAGGTCAACACTGCGGCGTTGAAGGAAGGTCTGGCAGCTGCTTATGTAGGGAAGGTTCCTGATGAGCAGACGAGCTCCAGGTGTGCAGGAGGGCTCCAGCCCAGGAGACCCACGGCGCACTCTGCTGGAGAAAGGTGGTACATCCCCAGATCCCAACAGTAACCCAGTCCCTAAAAGAACACAAAAAACAGAAGAGGATCCTCGGCGCCCTCTGGTGGGCAAGCCTCAGGATCCCAACAGAGCCCTCCCCCCATCAAGGGCGGATTCCAGACGCCCTCAGAACAGTCCATAAAAAACAAACAAAAAAACAACCCACCCAGGGCGGGCGGAGGGGGAACCAGGCAAGGAGGGCAAAAAACAAAAACTAAATCCGGAACAAAAAACGATCCACTTACGGTGGATGAAAGCAAAAAAAATCCCAAGCGATTTCTTAGGCAGAGTCTCCGGCGGCCGGCCGCGGGGCCGGCGGCGGGGCAGAGACTCCGGCGGCCGGCCGCGGGGCCGACGGCGGGGCAGAGACTCCGGTGGCCGGCGGCGGGGCCGGCGGCGAAGCTGACGCTCTGGAGGTCGACCGCGGGGCCGGAGGCGAAGCTGACGCTCTGGAGGTCGACCGCGGGGCCGGAGGCGAAGCTGACGCTCTGGAGCTCTGAGGAGACCGCCGACTGCGGCTCTGGAACAGGCTCTGAGGAGACCGCCGACTGCGGCTCTGGAACAGGCTCTGAGGAGACCGCCGACTGCGGCTCTGGAACAGGCTCTGAGGAGACCGCCGACTGCGGCTCTGGAACAGGCTCTGAGGAGACCGCCGACTGCGGCTCTGGAACAGGCTCTGAGGAGACCGCCGACTGCGGCTCCACATCAGGAACGGAGGAGACCACCGACTGCGGCTCCACATCAGGAACGGAGGAGACCACCGACTGCGGCTCCACATCAGGAACGGAGGAGACCACCGACTGCGGCTCCACATCAGGAACGGAGGAGACCACCGACTGTGGCTCCACATCAGGAACGGAGGAGACCACCGACTGTGGCTCCACATCAGGAACGGAGGAGACCACCGACTGTGGCTCCACATCAGGAACGGAGGAGACCACCGACTGTGGCTCCCAATCCAGCATGGGGGAAACCACCCATGGCAGCAAAGGTTCAGTCTCTGAAGTGGCTTGTGATGCTCGTAGAGGGCTCCTTGCAATCAGTGGCGCCTGTAGAGAGGTCCTAGGAGGGGTAAAACCACATCCTTCGAATTCAGACATCTCTTTAAAGTTCTGCTCAGGGGTCTCTAGACGGCACAGAGCTAACTCAGGGGTCTCTAGACGGCTAAGAATCGGCTCGGGAGTCTCTTGGCTGCTTGGAGCAGGTTCAGGGGTCTCTAAACGGCACGGAGTTGACTCAGGGGTTTCAAAACAGCACGGAACTGACTCAAGACGGCTCACGGCTGGCTCAGGGGTCTTTAGACCGCTCAGAACTGGCTCAGGGTTCTCTAGACGGCTCAGAGCGGGCTTACGGCGATGCCGTCTTATGTCGGGGGGTCTTAGAAGCTGGGCTAATGGGTTCACAGACTGATTCAGGAGTCAAGCTATCTGGTGTGCAAGTGGGTTCAGGTGCTGGTTTAGCTGGATTGCTAACAGGTTTAAGAGTTGGCCTAACTGGTTCGTGAAAAGGGGACAAGGGGAACAGATCATCTCTATCCCCGTAATAGAAGTTCCAGAGATCTGACTCCTGGATTACGGGGGCTCTGACTGCTTGGGTAGTGAGTTGTGGTTTGATTTTTATCCTTTTAACGGATGGTGCTAACTGGCGGTCAGGTAGGTGATGGCTGAAATGGACTAAACTGTGTGGAAGTGGACTGAACAGGGCTGTACAGAGTTGTACTGGGCTGGACAGATCTGATCTGAACTGGTGAGCTGGTTTTCTAGATCTGGGCTTAGCTCTGGCTCGTAGTCTGTGATCTTGATATATGGCTATACAAATGAGCTCTTCCAGGGTTGCAGGTTCATCTATAGTTGCTAGTATGATTCTGATTTCTTTATTTAATGTGTTTTTGTAGATGTTCTTTAGCATGGCATCACTCCAGCCAGAAGCTGCGGCTCTGACCTGGAAGTCTATCAAAAATTCCTCTACGGTTCTATTTCCTTGTGTGAAATTGGACAGACCATGAGACTCAGCTGATTTAACGGAGAATTTTAAAGTGAATTCATTTAGAAATTGATTTAAGGTGCAGGTTATACAAGATTCAGGAGAAAAATGAGTCTTTCCACTCGCGGGCTTTACCGGATAACTGTGAGAGGATAAACACAATCTTACTCTCGTTGTCAGGGAAACAGGACGGATTGAGTTCAAATAACAATTTACATTGCCACAGAAAACTTTTACATTCACTAGATTCACCAGAAAATAGTGAGGGACAGAAAACAGGAAGTAACGGAGCAGGTTCTGACCTTGGAACTGAAACCGGAAGTGATGGGCGGAATTCCGGAAGTGGCAAGACTGGCTCCGCCCCTTGAGGCGGAGTTGACTCCGGAACCGGAAGTTGAGCTGGCGCCATGTTGTGATTCTTAACGTTGCCTGCTAATTCCTGAAAAGTTTGTTCCTTTAACACAAAACTGGGATTTAACTCACGGAAGGTTGAGTCGTGTTTATGGATCTGAGTAGCTTGTTCCTCAAGCCTCCTCCGGAGGGTGTCTGCTGGGTTTTGTTTGTGGCCGCAGTGTTCTGTCATGATTTGGTTTTAGGTTAAACCCACATGCAGAACACAAACGGAGGCTGAGTAAAAGTTTAACAGAGCTTATTGAAATTAGTTTGACACAAAGACATGAACTGGATCTGGTACTGGTCCGGGTTGGGTTCACTGATGTCTGCAGAGATGACAGTTTGATTAGCCAGGCAGTCAGATGATTAATTGAGTCTTAGGATAGTTCTGAGTCTACCTTGAAGGAGTCCAGGCTTTACTTGTGAGAGAGGGAACCGTTGGGTCCAGAGACTGTTGGTTCAGCAGAGTGCACAAGCAGCAGCAGCGTCTAGCTTCTGACTTTGAATGGCAGACCTTGATCAGAGTTTCCAGCTCTTCTCTGAGAGCAGCAGGAGAAATCCAGACTGGAATCTTAAGGTTTGGCTCACCAGGGCAGGAAGGCAGGTTAAGCTCACCCAGAGCTTCAGACTTGAGACAGGTTTCCTGTGAGCAAAGACAGAGGAGGATTAGAATCAGTTTTCTCTCTTGAGATGACTAAGATTCTTTCTGGTAACAGAGGCTCAGGTTTGCTAACCAAACTAAGGTCAACACTGCAGCGTTGAAGGAAGGTCTGGCAGCTGCTTATGTAGGGAAGGTTCCTGATGAGCAGACGAGCTCCAGGTGTGCAGGAGGGCTCCAGCCCAGGAGACCCACGGCGCACTCTGCTGGAGAAAGGTGGTACATCCCCAGATCCCAACAGTAACCCAGTCCCTAAAAGAAAACAAAAAACAGAAGAGGATCCTCGGCGCCCTCTGGTGGGCAAGCCTCAGGATCCCAACAGTATTGTACCTCCTTTGTTTTTATAAATGCACAAAACGGGCTTTCTTTGCTAGTAAATTGAGAAAAATGCTGTGTAAAACACAAAAATAACAAATCACACCAGCAGTACATGTTATTCTTTAGAAAAACTTTGCTGCATAAATAAAAAAAATGTCAAATTAAAGGACTTTGTACCTTTTTATTTATTTGTGATACTAAGGTTTTTGAAATAAAAAGCTGAATGGACTATGCAGCTTTAACCTTGTGATGATGCAGTTTTTACCTTAATACACCTGGCCTAGTATTTATGGGGGTTTTTTATGCTTCCACAAAGGTAGGACCGATGACGATTATGAATACATGCATTTAAACGTGCAGGCAAAAATCTTTACAAACTATTTAATCAAAAGGAAATTTAGTCAACACAGTTACATGTCTAAAAGTAGAGAGAGGAAGAGCAACTTTTTTAATCCCATGCCCTTAGCATTAGGCTTATTAAATGATTTACCACCAATAATTTCATTTCCTCTTTCATAAACTAGTGCTGTACTTTAGTTTTAAAGCCTGCCTCTCTATCATGCAAAGAAAATGAAACCGATATTACAGAAACTAACAAAATGCTTACATGCTACAGATTTTACTCCTGGGTTTTTTGTGTCTCTGCTCTTTCATCTCAATCCCCCAGATGATCAGGGCAGACGGCAGTTACCCCTAAACATGGTCTTGGTTGTGCTCAAAGTTTCCTCCTCTTTTAAGGGAGCTTCTTTACTACTTGTATAATCAGACCCAGGGATTGCTGTACAGTCTAAGACGTGAATAGTTGGGTTTCCTGAATTTGATCAACATTTTATTTTATAAATGGATATAGGGTAGGTAGGATATATCTATATGCTTGCACTATATGATAAATATTTCTCCTAAATTATGGGGAAGTGCAGGGCTATTGATACTCTCTCAAGAGATAGGCCTGTTAGGGATTTCCTGAAAATGAACAGGGACACTGGTTCTGGTCGCGCTCGATTGCTTCAGAGTCTGGATAGTCTTGAACTTGGTGTAGGTACCTCTAGCCCACAATCCTTTAAAGACATGACAACCTGAGTCTAAACAGGGTATTTAAGAAGATGGGAGCCCTTGCTGTTGTAGCTTATCTGAATTCATGAGCAATCATTCCTCCTTTCACACAGTAGATCGAGGCTTGATCTGAATACCAGTAATTGTAGCTCCTATCTGCTCCAACTATTCATCTGATCCACCTTCGCCTTTCAGTATGTATCCTGCCTTCAGACCAAACATCAGTGCCAGATTATTGCAGATATTAGCTGCAGCTGTAAGGTGGACTGTTGCCAAATAATGTGTCAATAATGTTGGGTATACAAACAAATGCGTTCTTTACCCCATAATACAACAACATAATTCACATACCGGTGGTAACAGTAAATCAGTGGGTATGATACAATTTATTGCCCCGGATGTAAGAAATAGAATATAAGACGTCACAATCTATTAAAAAGGTTACGCATTTTTTTCAGCTAATACCTTTTATATGATTTATTATTTACTTTTTCTTTACTGTTGCTAACAGTAAAAAAAAACAAACAAAAAAAAAAACTCAAAAGTGTTGCGTTTGTTTCATTCAAATTTGCTGATATTAATTCAAGACATTAGTAAATTGTCAGAGAGAAGGTGCAATACGTCCTGCATTATTTTGATGAAACTATTTGGATTGGACTAAGCTGCACAGGTTCCACAATGCTAACAACACCCTTAGCTTAGCCTATTACAAAGTAAAAGCTTGTATAGTAAAATGTGTGTTGTAAAAAAAAACAAACAGAAGACAATATTTCACCATGGTAGCAGTCATGAAGAAATTCCAGGGCAGCAGGGTTCCCAGACCAAGCATGAAGAAGATCATCCACACGCCCAAATACCTGCAGGACATAAAGCTGAATGATGTCATCAACGTCTTTAGGTGAGAGCGCAAAAACTTTATCGCTAAATGGTTTAGCTGTCCAAAAGCTTACGAAATTAATATGTTTAATCCATCAATTAGTCAATAAATCAATCCATCAATCATCTGATCAAATAGACAAACGTTCCAAGTCAAGTAAATTTCAGATGCCGTTTTTTTTGTCTTTTTTATAGAAGCAATTGGATCTTTTGCAAATGAGGTATTGGTCATTATCCATCTTCTTTAGCTGCTTGTCCATCAGGGTCACATGGGGCTGGTACCTGTTTCTAACAGCCTATGGGCAAAAAAGGGGGCAGGTGACATCCTGGACAGGCTGCAAATCTATTGCAGGGGCAATACACTGGAAAAAATCTAAATCTAGATAAGTGCATTTGTTCTTGGATTAAGTATGTAAAAGAGACATTTTGCCAATGGAACAAGACAATTTACATTTAAAATAAGAAAACACAATTGCATTGTCTTATTCAAGTGTATGTTTTCTAATTATCTTATTTTAAGAGTAAAATACTCATTCCATTGGCAAACTATCTCATTTATCTACTCAAATTAAGGTTAAATACACTTAATTTAAGAAATTTTAACTTATTTCTAGATAATTTTTCTAGTGTACAGATGTGCACAGCCATGCACACCCATGCACTCTTACCTTTAGAGTCACCAATCAACCTAACAGTCATGTTTCTAAATTGTTGCAGAGAACGAGAGTACCCAGAGAGAACCCCTGCATGCATTATGAGAATATACTAATTCCATACAGAAATCACCCAGGCCAAGTTTTAAACCCGTAACCTTTTTGCTGCAAGGTTACAATGCTAGGATGGAAAAAATATCTAGAAATAAGTACAAGTTTCTTAAATTAAGTGTATTTAACCTTAATTTAATTAGGTAAAGACAGTTTTCCATTTGGGATTAGTATGTTCACTCTTAGATTAAGATAATTAGATAATATGCACCTGAAATAAGACAATGCTCATTTATTTTTCTTATTTTAAATGTAAACTGCCTTGTTCTACTGGCAAAATGTTTCACTTTCCTCCTCAATTCAAGAAAAAATGCACTTATTTTAAGAAAAAAAGACTTATGTAGATTTAACTGCACAATCAAAACTGCACCACAGTGAGGCACAGAAATTACAATAAAGTACTGTTTTCTACTAAAAACAAAAAATCAGTAAAAAATCAAATGAATTATGAAGTCATTCTCTGCTTTACTTGTCTTTAGGGGAGTTGGTAGCCATTGTCACTGAGAAACCAACTAGTGAAAGAACTGTTCAACGGGTCTGGAGATTCAGATGAGCAGAAGGGTTGTGTTGGAGCACGAGGAGGATCAGGAGGACAACCAGCAGAGGATCATTGGGCCTGGAGGACCACAGGAGGAGAGCCAGGAGACCGAGATGAGGATCAGGAGGATCATCAAAGGTAGATCAATAGACCTGCTGGAGAATCAAGAGAACTATGATGAGCTTTAGAGGAAGTTTTTACTTGTACATATGGCAATACATCTATATTCTATTTCCAAAGTCAATCTATTTTATCTAGACTGCCTGTTCTCAGTTATTGGTACCTTTTTTGACTTTTTTATGTTTGCCTTGCTCAACCTTTAACAGTAGAATATATTTAACTGATTAAAATAAAGAAAACAAATTCTGGGATAAAATAAATACCACTTTTAAAAATCAGAAAGTAAAATAATTAACTGTTGCTCACTGTACATCAATGATCTCTCTCTCTCTTTAAAGGCTTTGTTAGGTAAGGATAAATCTGTGACAATCAGACTGATATATTTTCTTAAAGAAACCTGGCTGCAGCAAGCAGATTATATAAATATGAATGAGTTTATGCTTTCTAATTAGTTAGATTTTGAAATTTCTTATAATTGTAGGCGAGAAGGAGTAGCAAACCTCTTTTAGTGGATTTTATTGATTAGCCCAACGCCAATTATTAGAGTTCTTTATTCTTTATTAGTTAATTTTCCCCATTCAATTGAAAAACACAAAAATTACTTTTGTCTGTTGAGTTCTATGACCAGAATTGTTAAAAAAAAACAGTTTTTAGAGACCTTGTTAGGCAATATAATTCTCATTGGTAAATATGTTTTGTTATTGCAGCCAAAACACTTTAAACATTAAAGAAAAGTTTTCAAATATGAGCCTATTTAACCTGCAACTTGTTCTTTAATCAGTGTTTTTAACAACTTCCTACGCTCACATTTCTCTCCCAGAAGATCAACAGGGGGGTTCGTAACACAGATCAACACGTAAATGTGATAAGGTGTGAACAATTAACTCTAACTGCTATTAACATTTTATAATTGCTGTGACAAAAGTGCACAATGGATGCATTGGCTCTTCTAAAGGTTGTTGGAAATGAGAGAATTAGGAGGAAATGAGTCTTTAGGGATTGCTAAGATTACCTGGCTCATGATAATGACCTTTTTAAGAGCCGATTAGACACCCTAGAGCACAGGTCAGCAACCCACGGCTGCAGAGCCGTTATTTAATGCCCCCCTTGTTGCTGCCTGGAGCTTTTCCAAAAATGTATACAAATAGATAAAGATGGATTTTTGTTTGTTTTAATATTGTGTGCAGGAGGTCAAACAAACATTTGTTGTGTTTTCCAATGCTTAAAAATATGTATAATTAATACATTTAAACAATAAATGTAAAGATTTCTGTCAATGAATTTTGCGTCACAGCTTGCAACACACGTTTCAGCTATGTTCTTTTTTATCTAAAAGGGATAAAAAGCTCTGCTGGTGAAGAAACTTGGATCATGATCGTTCATTGACCTTGTGACTCTCAATTACTTGTATTTTCTTTGAAGGAGTCCATTCAACTAATAGCGCTTTTATCTTTATGAAGAAGAAAAAACAAATATTTCTCCATGTTGCTCTTTTCTGACACCAAAGCACTCTCAAGTGAAAGTGTTGACGAATTCAGATAAAGCTTTAATTTAAGTGACCTGTAAAATGCTTCCTGTCAGATCCTAGACCTGCCCAGTCCACCATGAAAGCTTTAGGGCCAGTCTGAGTTCTGACAGCTGTAGAGACTGCTGCCGGAGCGTTCCCTAAATGCACCTTCTGCTGTCATAACACGGAGACACATCGGCAATATAAAACCTGTCATTAGATGTGTCACATTCCTAGAGAGGAAATGCTTCATTCAGAAAATCTAAACCGATCATGTTACACTGGGTTCCTTCACATCAATCTGTCATTAGATGATTAAAATAAAATCAGACAGGATAAAAAGAGCAGAGCAGGAAGGTCGCATCAGAAACTACATTCAGGTTTTACCTTCAGTGTTTGATAGCAGCCAGATGTTTATTCTTCCTGCAGCTTTCCCCTGTTATCATAGCAGATTTTGTTGATTTTTCTGTGTAACTTTCTTTGCGTGTGCAGCTGCTTGTGAAATCCTTCCTCCTTTGTTTGTCACGTTCCCGTCTCAGAGATTTTCCTCGTGGCGTGGTGCCATCTCAGCAGAATCACTTCTTCCTCTGCAGCGGCCTTTAACCTGTGATATCAGCCTGTTCTCTGGACTTTGGTTCTGTGTCAATAACAGATAACGGAACATTGTGAAGCCATTTTTAACAAGCTTTCTATTAATGCTAAAATAGGGACCTTTAATTCCCAAAAGCTCAAATGTCCACTCGGAATACAAAGGTGGATAATCCAAATCTAGAAAGTAAAAATGTTGTCTTGTTAGCCTTTATCACTTAACCAGATGATTAGCCCCAGGAATGAGTAATCTTGAAATTAATCTCTACAGGCTTTTCACTTTCTGCACATGGATTATCCACCTCTGGAACTGAACAAGGATTGGTGTTAAAGCAGTCAGTAGAGGTAAGTAAATTTTATTTCACCAGAGTTTAAGCAATAACCAGTACTGTCCAGGATTACCCTTAATTACAACTACTTTTTAATTAATTTCTACCAGGTTTAAATGTGTTGATTCATATTTTAATCGCCAAGTTTCTACATACAGCATTCACTCTAACTCTAGAAGTTGGAAAATATACATTTTTACTACAAAAAAGATATGGAAGATTTATAAGAAAAACATGATTCTGGTTTCTTTTCTGGGTTGTTGTGTCCTGGAAAAACGGAAGAGGAAACCTTTTCTGTGCACTATATTCCTAGGGAAAATAAAAACATAAGTCCTCAGTAAATAACATGGAGAATAAAGGAAATGTTTTCCTCTTGTTCAGTAGTTGAAATAGTTGAGAATAAGGGTGATAATGGGCAGGATAAAAAATGGGTTGGCTAAGGAGAAACATATCTCTTTTCAATATTAACAGATGACATGTTAAATATGGTTAGAGTGGCTCAGGTTATCTCTGTAGTTATGCTGCTTTAGGGTTAAACTGCTGAAGTACATGGGGACCACTCTTCATCTGTTTTTCTTCAGAATAATTGAAGAAAAACAGATACGCCTTACAAATCAGCCCCTGAATTTAAAGGAGGATTAATGTCCACCCTGCTAAAGACTACAAATACTAAAGGTTTGTGATGGATCCATTGACCTCACAGATACATATTTTGTAAATTTACAGTGTAAGTTTTCTGTTGACATTGAAGCATAGGAGGGTGGGTCTGGCCTGAGTGATAATCGTTCACTACATAGGATAACCAGAAAAGACCACGAGTTGATATACAATGTTACTTTTATTAGCTAATATCACACAGTATTACTGTATCTAATAACTATGCAAGCACTAAACACTACCCAAAAATAAGTACAAGTAAATAAAAAGAAATTAAAAGAAGAGGGAAAGGGTTTTAAGCGTCCGTTTAAGAATCCAAAACTGATTCCAAAGCTGAGTCAAACAAGAACTGCTCAATTGGTGCTGCCATCTTTCTTGTTGTACTTTCTCCAGTGTCGTGCAGCCCAACTCCCACAAAATGCGGCTCTGGGTCCCTGAGCAAGACCCTAAACCCCACACTGCTCCCCGGGCTCTTCACAATGGCAGCCCACTGCTCCCCAGGGGGATGGGTTAAATGCAGAGGGTTAATTTCGTAGTTCTCTATTTATGACAGTGTTATTACAATAAAAGCTGGGGGAAAAAACAACAACAATGTAGCATGCATAGCAACAGCTGCAGTGATCAGTCTGTTTATCTTCTTCTCCAATCCCCACACCCCTACATAAACACTCCCCCACTTTGCTGCCCAAGTTTTAATTTCATTTTGGATCATAATGGATTTTAAACAACAATAACAACAACAACAAAGTCTGCTTGGATCAGAGACTTTTGTTTTTTTTAATCCAAAAGGTGGTGTTAGTCACTTAAAATCATAAGGAATTCCTTGTGATATTTAAAATTTAAGTGCAGAAGAGAGCGTCTGTTTTTTCACAGACTGGAGAACTACCTCATTACAGCAGTTATTCCATCCTCTAAGTTGGTTTAAGATCTTTTAGCCTGAGTCTGGTTCTGACTGGTGGACAGATCTCGTATTTTGAGCTGTTGGTAAGAGGAGACTTTTTAATTTGTTATTGTCAGTTTTTTTTTTTTTTTTTGTTGCAAGTATTTTTTTTCTACTTCTGGAAAATGTCTCTTAAGATTGTTTTTCCAGTTCCGCCTTTGCTCTAGCAAAAGAACAGATTTAAAGGTAGCATAAATGTCACTTAAAAAGGTACAGTGAGCTCCAAAATGAAATTTGATCTAGATCTGATATATATGACTTAGACTTAATTTAATTCAATTCAGTTTATTGTGACAATCACAATCGCTCCAGGATATGGTTATCCCTATTTATAGTAAACTTTTTTGTGCCATATATTTTCCTTCTTTCCTTTTGTGTTCCCTTCACCTCTCTGCATCGCTTAATGTTCTCCGACAGAGAGCTCTATGAACAGCCACCCTTTTTTCAGTTCCGTTGAGTAGCTTTTATTTGTCCCAGCATGGGCAATTTTTTGTGCAGTAGTAGTACACCTTTCACACACACATTCACATTTCACAAATAAAGAAAATAAAAGAAACACATCAATATATATATATATATATATATATATATATATATATATATATATATATATATATATATATATATATATATATATATATATATATATATATATATATATATATGAATATGTAAAAGATAAAAGTAAGGTGGATAAAAGAAAGAGAAAAAATAAATAAATATGTGCAGTGCAGGGGATGAATGAGAGTGCAGGCCTATATGCATGCAACATATGACTATCTGCTTTTTCTAGTAGAGTTTAGCAGCTAAACAGCAGAGGGAATGAAGGAGTGTTTGTATCTATTGGTCCGAGCTGGTGGTTATTTAAAACGTGAACCAGAGGGTAGAAACTGGAATTCGTTATGTAGGGGATGGGTATAATTATCCAAGATAGACTCAGCCTTCCTAATTACCTGCTCTTCATGCATTTCAGTCATGTTTTTCTGTTGAACAGCCGTGATCTTACTGCACACCTTAATAATAAGAGTCTTGTCAACCTGAAACCTGGCAGCTGCTATGTGTTAATGACAGCAAAGATGGAAAACTTGATGTAAACTTAAAAGCATGTAAGCAAAACTTGCTCCTTTTTTTCTTAAGTCAAGTGAAGGAAACATGGTCTGGGGACAAAAACAATACACATTTTATGGTGTTACCACAAAATTAAATGTAAAATAATACAAAAAGTTTTTTAGAATCCCAATTACTTTGGATTACTAAATAATCACTGTGCTATATGATTACACACAAAGGAAATTACAGAACAAATATCCCCGGAATTGAGAAAGTCTTCTGGATGTTTGTTCTATGTTGAAATGTTTTATCTATTGAATAAGAAACTTCTTAAGTCGGAGGAGTGACATGCAGCCACTGGTAAAAGGGATGCCCTAGAACACAATAATTTCAGAATTTAGGTAGTTTACACACATGTACAGGCCAGTGGTAACTCTTTCTGGGATTAACGTTTATAATATCATTAAGTAAATTAATGCATTAATATCATCATATAAAATTGTGCTTTTATCAAAGCCTGCTGAGTTCTATTAATCTTTCCTGGCAACAATAAAATACACAAACCACTAATGATGATTTACAATTTTTATTATCCAGATCTCTCTCAGGAATCCAAATGTAAATTCATAAATAACAATTTCTAATAGAGATAGACTGAGACTTTGGCTGGCTGATATTTCTTGCCGATATCAGGATTTTTAAAGACTTTTTTCTGTATATGCCAATTCATTAGAGCATTTAGCAGCCAGGTAATGGGAGGTAAGGTGAAGATGTTGCTTTCTCCGTTTGGTATCCCTCATTAAAGCTTTATTTGATTAGTTATTTCTTTGTTGTTTAAATTGAGACTTGTTTGACATTCACTATCATTGTATCACTGAGGAAGAGAAACAAACCAATACTGGCTTCAAGAATCTGCCTTGCAACATTGACATTACCCCATGGGTGATAAACACAAATGAAGGCACTGCTCTGAGCTATTTCACTGCTGCTTTGAAGCTCCCTGTCATAAACGGGAAAGATGGGCCCAGTATTCGAGGCGAGTCACTCAATGTGAAGTTTCAAAATGTTTAACATTGCTGAGTATAAGCGGACTGCAGCGGCTGCAGGAGCCAGGCAAACACTGCCAAATCACTGACACTCTGGATGTAGGAGAAACGCAGGTAAGTGACCACGATCATCTCACAGAAGATGATTATCAGAGTTTCCAGGTAAGAATCCATTACTGGGTTTAACAGTTCAGTCCATCCTAGTAGCAGTGGCTAGGGCATCTATCACAGGAAACTCTGGTTTACAAGTTCAGTCCTTGTTCTGAGAATGAGGTAGGATCCAGCCGGTGGGCTGCCAACGAGATGCAGCGGATGGCACCCAAAGTGTCCCAGACGGTGCAGGCATAGAAAACGGAGAACAAGCAGGAATCCGAACCCAGATCAGGCAAACAAATCAGAAAAAGAACGGGCTGGTTAAGAGGTCTAGAATTCCAAAGACAGTTCAGGCAGACCGGTCAGATGCTAACAGCGAGGTTCAGTGGTTGAGTGGCTGAACAGGTCAGGATCAGGAAATCAGAAACATCAGGTACTGTATGCTAAAAACCCTCTCACCACTGGCACGAGAGTGCAAGATAATTTCGCCCTGATAACTGGATGCAAGCATAGAGTTAAATAGAGAGAGGAGCAGGTGAATCAGATGAGCAGTGATTAGAAACTGGGCCAAGTTAGACAGGTGAGTGAAATGAATAATTAAGCCAGTCATCAGTGCCATGATCATGACACATGGGCAATTTTAAGGGCATGTATGGCAAAGAACAGAAATCCACATTTTAAACTTGCGCAGTGCACCTACCTTTAAGTCTAACAGTGAGAAAGGTTAGTCCTGTGTAGGAAACATTCCTGTTTTTACCAGGAGTGGACATCCTGAGGTCAGAGTCTGAAGCTTAGAGAAATTTAAACAGCTCCATAGTCCCCGAAGTTGGCTTCCTCTGTTTGCATACTTTCAGAATATCAGATAGGCGTATTCATTAATAGAAAACAAATTCCCCCCAAAAAAAGATATAAAATACGGACAGTAGGGAAGGAGAACATGGAGCAGACATAACAGGCTGCTGAATGCTCAGCGCCATCTTGGGATTCATATCAATGCTCTAAAATTCCATATCAATTAATTTTTTGCACCATGTTTTTTTTCTCCCACACTGTTTACATTTGATCACTGCTGCACTTTATGGAATGGAAATGTTCATTTACTGTCTCAAAAGCTGAAATCAAAAAGCTCCATCTGAGCCTCTACAAGCTTCAGCAAAGAGGTTAAAGGTCATGACACTGAGACCATTTGGTAGAAACATCTTTCATAACTTTCTCAACTTTGCAGTTTCTGTTCTCTGATGTTTGAATTTAGTTTTGTTCTTTATATTGGATTTCTGTGTGTGCAATGTGACAATTATTACAGAATGTGAGATTACAGAAATATTGTGATTAAGGTTATGTTACTGAATCATGTTATGTTTAATCTTCCTGCTTTCCCCTGATGTTTGAACCGTTAACACTCCCAATGGGCATGTTTTGCTTTGAAAAATGCTTTTGAACATTATTCTTGTCAGGTTATATTTAATTCTTTAGATGTTTTGTTTTCTTTTTGGTAACAAGCGTTTTTCTTCTTCCTGTCATCAGTGAACACGATGAGGATGGGAGGCAGCTGTAAAGTTCCCCTCCAGTGTCAGCCGGCTTGGTCCAGATTCCCACTCTGCACCAGCACTCTCAGCTCTGAGCAGGTTTCTGCTCTTGCTTTCTGCTTAGTTCTCATTTCTTTACTGTCCGATGCTGTTTAAAATAACTCCATCTTTGTCTATCCTGTTTGAACATTCTTAGTTTTTATGCATATAATGTATATACAAATTTATAACATTTATTTTATTTCGTACTGCTCAGTTCCAGACATTTTTAGTAATTGCTGTAAAGTTTCCTTCTTTGTTACAAAAAATCTTACTGCCATTTAATACAGTTATTTTTTACTGAATTTCTTTGGACTTCCAATATGTATCTGCATGTTTCCATTTATCGTTGTTTTAATCTTTACTCATTACTTTATCTTGTTTTATTCTTTTCATCAGAATATCCTCCCAGGTTTCATTTCTCCCTCACCCAGAACTGTCTCTGAAATAGTTAATCATCTTCAGCTGTGTATACTTCTTTGTTCCACCATTTGCACCTGGTTTCTTCTCTACTTAAACTGTTTCTCTACTATTTGTCTGTGTCGATTTCCATCTTCATGCCCATCCATCCATACATCAATTTTCTGTCATGCTTTTCATGAGGGTCATGAGGGGTGCTGGTGCCAATCTCCAGCTGTCAACAGGCGAGAGGCGGCTACGCCCTGGACAGGTCGCCATTCTATTGTAGAGCCTTCATCATCTCCGAGTTCTGTTAAATTCACAAATATTTCCTTAAAATATCATTGACTCACTATGTCCTAGATTCTGTCTGCCCTTTGGTCCTGAACAAGTCTCTCATCATGACAGTCCTGAAATATACTGAACAAAAGGTTTGATTAAACTGATTTGATTAAAGTCTTTAATTTTTTACACATTTCTTAAAATGTGTAAATTTCATTGCTTATTGAGTTAACAATATATCTTTCAAAGGCTAAATTGATGATAGAACAGCTGTCAAGGGGAGACATGTAAGCCTTTTTTTCCAAAAGCTAAATTAAGACACGATGAAGGGGAAGAGAAACTTTTTACTTCCTCAGAAAATCTTTAAATTAGGGACCTATTGACCAACAAAAACAAAGTGATGTGAATCTACCAGCTGTTAAGTCCAGCCTTCTCTGGCTTCCTGATGTATTCCATGTGAAATTTAAGGTTTTATTTACTGATTGAGTGTTTATATTGGACTCTGGACTGGAAAGATCATCTTGTAAACAGGGTTATACAATAGCCATACAATTTTGTGTGTAGTTCTTTCTTTCAGACATTCATATTTCAGATTTTTGGTCAAACCTGAGGGGTAAACCGCGCTATTTGCCAAAGTTAAGGGTTGAACTGACAAATACTGAAGAATGGTGGAAAAGAGAAAGAATAAAGAAAAATGAAAAGTGGGTCATTTGTCTTCCAGCAGTCTAAGCCTACAGTGGCAGAACTAGATCAATAGCTCAGGATAACCTGAGCCACTCTCTCTCATACATATATATATATATATATATATATATATATATATATATATATATATATATATATATATATATATATATATATAGTTTACGTCATTCTGTTTCCTTGATAATTGTTTCTTTTTCGTTTTTTGTCATTGTAGTGGTTTGTGTCTGTTTTCTTTCCCCTGCTCCATATCAGCTCATTAGCCCATTCTTTTTGTTTCCGTTCCCCATATATACACCACCTCTACAGTTCCCCATTGCTGGTTTCTTGTTGCTTTGTTGCTTCATTGCTTGCTCCACATGTGTTCACCTCGGGAGAAGATATAAGCTTTGCAATTCTTTGGAGCTGAAAAAAAGGAAACCCTACAAACCTGTTTGATATGGGATTTAAATATAAAGTCCTGATCAAATACAACAGTAAAGTTTTTTAGATTACTACTTGACACTAACTTTAATGCCATCGAGATTCAGTGACTGACTAACAATTAGCTTCTTAATGAAAACATGTGAATCACATGCTAGAAATAAAAAACCCTCTTTACAAAATGTGACTGCAGGGACTGCAGAAAAGTTAGGTGGAAAATTATGTTTAATTCAGTTATACATAAAAACAATATTAATCCAAAACTCACTATATAATTTCATTTCATTTGCACCATGCCTTAAATAATGTTTCCAAAACAAACGTTTGAGAAGATAGATTAATGCTCTATTGCAGGAGTCCAGAAGGAGAAGCCTGTTTCTCACAAACCCAATGCAGCATCAGGGAACAAGTCTCCATGCTCCACGATCTGGACCATAGATGGAAACTGTTTAAAGCTGCACATCCCTGAGTCCTGAAACGGCTCCATGAATTCTCCCAGTACCTGCAAGGAAAATGTATGATCATCAAAAAAAAAAAAAAAAAAAAAAGGATATTGCTCAAACAAAGAAAAAGGAAGTAAAGCAGATTGTTTAAACACCTACGAGTTTCTTAGAGAACTTCCATCCACCCATTTCCATCCACTTTCTGGGGATGTATACTGCAGGCCGATCCAAAACTTCATCTGATCTCCAAGCTCATTCAGAAACATCTGCAGGTTTACAAATTTATTTATTACTTCACAAACAGAGACAATGGTTTGTATCCGTAAAATAAACAGAACCTCACCATTTCCTCCGTGCTTTTGATGATCACCAGATCTGCTCCATTTCTTGAACACTGATACTTGCTTTGTTCCCAAGTGTTCTTCCATGAAGACAAAAGGTAACATCTGCAGCCAAACTTCCTCCATCCAACAGGGCATGTTACTGAGAAAGTACAGCTATGAATCATTGATTCTTCTTCAAAAGATAAATAATCACAATATTTCCCCCAGAAGCCTTGAACTAGCCTAGTGGTATCTTGGGTAAAGCACATACACTCACCGGCCACTTTATTAGTGCTGCTCGTTAACACTTAATTTCTAAGGAGCCAATTACATGGCGGCAACTCAGTGCATTTAGGCATGTAGACATGGTCAAGACAATCTCCTGCAGTTCAAACCGAGCATCAGTATGGGGAAGAAAGGTGATTTGAGTGACTTTGAACGTGGCCTGATTGTTGAGGCCAGAAGGGCTGGTCTGAGTATTTCAGAAACTACTGATCTACTGGGATTTTCACGCACAACCATCTCTAGGGTTTACAGAGAATGGTCCAAAAAAGAAAAAACATCCAGTGAGCAGCATTTCTGTGGGCGGAAATGCCTTGTTGATGCCAGAGGTCAGAGGAGAATGGCCAGACTGGTTCGAGCTGATAGAAGGGCAACAGTGACTCAAATAACCACCCGTTACAACCAAGGTGGGCAGAAGAGCATCTCTGAACGCACAGTACGTCGAACTTTGAGGCAGATGGGCTACAGCAGCAGAAGACCACACCGGGGGCCACTCCTTTCAGCTAAGAACAGGAAACTGAGGCAACAATTTGCACAAGCTCATCGAAAATGGACAATAGAAGATTGGAAAAACGTTGCCTGGTCTGATGAGTCTTGATTTTTGCCACGACATTCGGATGGTAGGGTCAGAATTTGGCGTCTACAACATGAAAGCATGGATCCATCCTGCCTTGTATCAACGGTTCAGGCTGGTGGTGGTGGTGGTGTCATGGTGTGGGGAATATTTTCTTGGCACTCTTTGGGCCCCTTGGTACCAATTGAGCATCGTTGCAACGCCACAGCCTACCTGAGTATTGTTGCTGACCATGTCCATCCCTTTATGACCACAATGTACCCAACTTCTGATGGCTACTTTCAGCAGGATAATGCGCCATGTCATAAAGCTGGAATCATTTCAGACTGGTTTCTTGAACATGACAATGAGTTCACTGTACTCAAATGGCCTCCACAGTCACCAGATCTCAATCCAATAGAGCATCTTTGGGATGTGGTGGAACGGGAGATTCGCATCATGGATGTGCAGCCGACAAATCTGCGGCAACTGTGTGATGCCATCATGTCAATATGGACCAAACTCCCTGAGGAATGCTTCCAGCACCTTGTTGAATCTATGCCATGAAGAACTGAGGCAGTTCTGAAGGCAAAAGGGGGTCCAACCCGTTACTAGCATTGGGTACCTAATAAAGTGGCCGGTGAGTGTATGTTACCCATTTGTCGATGTGATTTATAAATCTTTAGAAATCAGGGTTACTTTTTGAGCACCACAGGGTTTAGTGCTCGGGCCAATTCTCTTTATTATACCATGTATATTTCTGCTTTCTATTGGTAAAATGATCAGACAATATGGGATAAATTTCCCATAAAAGTTATTCTGTGAAACTCACCAGATTCCTTCTTCATTTGTTCCAGATTCAGCTCTGCCACCTTTAAACTGACTTCTAACTGATCCCTCTCATAGGTTAGGTTCTGGTTCATCATCTGGAGGTAGTTTCTCTCTGCCGTCTGATTGGCCAAATCTCCACTCAACTGATTAAAGTCTCTTTGATCTTGGTGAGGAGAATGAAAGAGGAGCAATGTTATCTGCATTTTGCTAATTGCACTTCATCTTCACAATTGTCATGTTGGGGTGAACACTCACACAGGACACTGACAGTTACCACCACGGCCAGCAGGAGGAAACTAAGCATTCCCAGAAAAAATGCCGCTTTAAAACACAAGGTTCTGGTTTCTTTCTCAGGCGAAAAATCTGTTTTTCCTGCTTTGTCTCCTGAAGGTGCAAAGATCAAGCAAAACATTATCTTTGAAAAATAATGTGAATTATATAAAGGTAAAAATAAAAACTATAATAGATGGAAGTTGTATGGAGGGAATTTAGTTTCATTATTGTTAAAAGCAAAGAAGACATTTTGTACATGGATACATTTAATCCAGAAATAAAACTAAACATCAAATTTTTTTAAAAAGGCTTTGCGGGTAACTGTGATGTTCCCTTGCTGTTTTTTTTGTTTGTTTTTGTTTTAGAATTTTAGTCTTTCAACTCTTATTTTTTCCCTTTTTTCTATAGATTTAAAATTCTCTTTTCCAAATGACTTTTAAAATGCATGTTTTAAAAAAAATACATTTTACAGATCACTTTCTCATCACTTTAAGCCCAGTACAAAAGTTGACTCTAGACACACACGTTGACATTGAATGAAAAGTGGAGAGAATGTTATCTGTGAAGCACATTTAGGAAAGAATGCTATTTGCAAAACCCATTCAGAAAAATCAAAACCTGAAAAATTTTAATTAGAATTCTTTATTTTAAAGCACTGCAAAGTCTTTTAAGACCCCTTATTTTAATCAAGAAGTTTTTCCAAGCTTAATTTGTATTATATTTTGTTTTCCTTTATAACATGTTTTCTTAATTGTATATTGCTATTCAATGTTATATGAATGTATATTCCTACAACATTGAATATTCAATGTATATGAAAGTATAAACTTGTACTAGTAATAATCTTTGAATATGTTCTAATCTCTACAATCTAATCAGGATCCCTCTTTGGACCAATTTTCCACTCATTTTAAGACCAGTCCTGAAGGAAAAAATCTGTATCTCACCATGTGGTCAAGATAGTCTGAATAATTGAAATGAACCATAAACTTCCAAACAGCAACTGGAAATTGTTGGATACAAATCAATCAACCAACCTATCATCTATCTATCTATCTATCTATCTATCTATCTATCTATCTATCTATCTATCTATCTATCTATCTATCTATCTATCTATCTATCTATCTATCTATCTATCTATCTATCTATCTATCTATCTATCTATCTATCTATCTATCTATCTATCTATCTATCTATCTATCTATCTATCTATCTATCTATCTATCTATCTATCTATCTATCTATCTATCTATCTATCTATCTAGTCTACTGACTGTTTAGAAGGGATGTCAGAAAAAGCCTGGTATTTCCTACCATCACTAACATCAGCAGCTGTGTTCAGATCAGACTATAAATGGGTGTTGCAGCTCTGAATGCTGCAGGTTATTCTGCTATGAAACAACGAATGAATATCTGCCCAATATTACATACAGTAGAGGATCTGTGATACTGTGGTCCTGTTTTTCTACCAAGCATGGGGATATGGTAAATAAAAGTCTGGTGGCCATTTGATAAATAAAAAAAAAGGTCATTATTTATGTTGAAATGTTTTCTTCCAATAATACTAAAAGCACAGGAGATGTTTTATTTAAAGAAAAGGCTTTTCAAAAAAACAAACATTGAAGAACTCCTCAATAAAAGAAAAGTGGTTTTAAGAGAAGTTCATTTGTATGCATAAGTTCAACCAATATTTGTACAATTTTTTTCAGATTTTACTCTTCAGTTTTTTTATTTTTCAAACTTTTTTCAGATTCTGTTTTTGTTTTGTTTAGTCCGATTTCAGTTTCTCACATTTTCTGGGGAAATTAGCCTGATCTGCTTCGATATTTTCAACTGCATTGGTCTGCTTTCAGATCATCCAGGAGTCTAGGTAAAATCCTTATAGAAGGATATAAATTAATGTGGTTGAAAAACTATATACAAAATGAAATTGTACTTGGAAATTAAAGTCTGAAAAAGAAACGAATTTTACTCAGAAGTACATTCAACCAATTACACACACTCTACCACAGCAAACACAAAACCAGTCTTCTTCCAGGTCATCTCAGTGTCCAGAGATAAACTCTCTAAAAAACCTGTGGGCTGAGAGAGGAATTCATCAGAGATGTTCAAGGAGTCCCCTGGAGATGAATAGTAAAAGATATTTAACTCTAAACTCAAAACTCTGAAATGATATAGCTGGTCTCCAACTGTCTAAAGAGGTTCGGACAAATCCTGTCATTGTTGCTCTGTTGGTTAGTTTGTTACCAGTTTTTTGGTGATATTGTATTTTTTTCCAAACAAATTGAATGTGCTCGAAATAAAGGTTGAATTTATCTAGATTTTTTCCAAATGAGATTATGGTTCTGCAACAAAAGAGGATTTTATTTCAAGGCATCTATGATTAGAACCTATTAGAAGATCACTCGCTTTTTTACCTGGTACTGCATTAAAAAGCACGACCCCAAAAAAACAGAACAGAGACTCAAAATTTAAATGAACTACAGATTAAAACTAAAAGATGTTGGTAGGTCCTAGAGTTTAAATCCCTTTGTCACGTTTTTACAGTTTTCATAATCAAGAAAAAACCTTTCATGTTAAAGATTTCAATTATCAGGATGTACTAGATTGCATTAGATCTTTTATTTCAACACTGTTTTACCACAGAATATGTCAGAGAGCCTCACAGTGAAACTTGAGTACAGTTGAATGTGCTTTAGAGATTTAGTGTTGGTATAATTCAGGATTAAACACACCTTTCAGGTCTGCCCTGTTTCAAATTAGCCTCCATCAGATTCACCTTCTTACCTGACAATATTACCACCTCCCTGACCAGTCATCAGAGCCAGATTATTACAAGCCATTGGTGAGTTTTATCTAGCGTTCCTGCCTGCCTAATTTTCCAAGCTTACCTGAACATTATCAGACCTGTCATAGTATGTCGATCTGTAACTTGTTTTCTGGGCCCTTACATTGCTCTCGGATTCCACTGTGGATTGTCTCTGGATTTCCAATCACCTGGCTCTAATGTAACTCTGGAAAGGCTCTCGGATTCCGTACTCTGATTTGTTTCCATGATCATTCTGCCTGTCTCTGGTCCCATGGATCTGACCCTGTGTATTTCTCTAGACCAACGACTAATCAAAGGATTCCTCCAAATCAGCCTGAACGGATTCAGGAATCCTCTGAGTTTCACCAGAGACGTGACAGACCGTTTGTACCATGACTCTGAAAGTTTGTCACCAAACAGACAGAAGGTTAGGGAACCAGAATCCAACACTAGAAACATGTCCCTCTGTATCTGTCTGGTCCCTCAACGGTTCAATCTCCTTCCAGAGGTTCCAGTTCCTGACTCTGGTGAATCCCTCCTGAGCTGTGGAAGTTTCACATTCCAATAAACTCTTTAGACGCATCTTGGTGTTATGGTTTATTCCTGCGTCTTCCTTTTTCTGGTCATTACATCTGAGGTAAAACTAAACGTCTGCTTTCTGTTCCTTCTTTTAGGTTTCACATTCTCTCTTTCTCACATTCTTCCTTCACTCGTAGGAAACGGGGCTTAGACTCTGCAAGCTAACATTAGTGCATCCAACCAGGAACAATGACTTACAAAAATAACTGTGACTTATTTCCAAAGGAAGGTGAGATCAGGGGTGATGCTAGTCATTAGGGGGCCCTTAGCCCAATTACTGTGTGATGCCCCAGTCTCATTTGGTTTCTTTTTACTTCCAAAATGACTTCTTAATATTAATGTTATAGAAACAGCTGCAATAAATACCAGGATCAATTAAAATTGTGAAAAACATTAAATTTCACACCAACAATGGTCGCTATACGTCCATGCAACAGTTTTATATAATACTGTTGCTGGACGTATATATATATATATATATATATGTGAATCAAATGCAACATTGGGGAATGTAATACAGAATTAGTTTTGTAGTGGACAACTGCAAGTAAAATCATATTTATAGTTTATAGTTTAAAGCTCCAATCTTGTTTCTCTCCATCTCTCTGAGAAGAGGTGGAACGAAGGAGGGATAGAGGGAAGCTGTTTCCAAGTAGAAGTCTAACTTTTTCATTAAATAAATTATTGTAGATTAGAGTTTCATAGATAAATGGATCTAATCTAGAAATAAAAAGTATTGTAGTGAACTTTAAAATAAAGCTGAGACATACTTTAACATCTGTAGCTCATCTCAACACCTTTTCCAACACATCATACCTAAAAAGGGGCATCTGAAACCCATGAAGACCTCCAGAAAACCTGAAGAATGAAGGATTTAAAAACTCTTATCAAGAATATTAGTAAATATTTGGCTGCCTGGTAAGTTTAAGAGGGGGTTAACAGTAGTTTCTGCATTAAGTCTGATGGTTCAGTGTCAAAAATAATGGAGGAAAAATCTAATCAGGCTTTCTGTTCCTTCTCTCAGGTTTCACATTCTCTCTTTCTCAGAGGAAAATTTCAGATAAAACATCCAGTGACTAGCATTCAATATTTCTTCCATTAATCATAGCTCTAAATTTACCTTTTAAAAAACAGGTTTCCATTTAGTTTAAAGTAAAAAAAAGTCATCACAAATCTGGATTGTGTATTTCTTTTTATTTGATAAGAACGCTGCTCTCTTTTAACACTATAAAGCCTGAATAAGCCCTTAATAATTGTTAGAAGAAATATATACATTTGTACTTGATTTGTAAGGCACTAGGCATTTCCATTCAATGTAGTGAGCATTTTCTGCTCACTACATGTGTTTGATTGTACACATCAGGATTTTCAAGAAAACATAACACTGATAATGTAGAGGTCTCAGAAAATCATGGTTCTGAAAATACTCATTGAATATGATACTCTTGTATTTACAGGGATGATAAGTCCATTTGCATTTGCTCATTCTTGCAATGTTCAAATTAAATCCAGACACCTCCCCTGCCTCTGTTGTATTAACTAATATTCAGGCCTTACCCTTCTCTTCATATTTGAGTTTGGACAGATTCAGCTCCTCCAAGTTAACATAAATCTCCTCCTCTGGCTTCATCGGAACGGCTCTCTCTGTGAACTATTCACAGGGAAGATCTCACCATTTATAAAGCAACAGCTGAGTGACTAAGTTTCTGTTCCTTTAAATCAAAAACCACACACCTTAGAGGCTTAAAAGACAAAACAAACTTCTTGTGATCATATAACAAATAATGTAATCTTGTTTAAGGAAAATTTCAATCTGAAAAACTCACATGGAAAGAAAAGACGATCAGAAGAGTTTTATTCATAATTACTTAAGTCTTTGGCGCTCAGACCTCGGCAGGAAACATTAGCGCAGAATTTGCTTTGATATGCATAAACAGAGGTAAATAGTAGGGATGTTTCCCCCCAGGCCTGAAACTGGTGGT